>VSDK01021230.1:6436-20817 GCA_009767595.1 Symbiodinium kawagutii
GATTTTATATTTCAGGCGATGCTAATCAATATTTAGACTTATCCAGTTTAAGATTGTTTGCAACGCTCCAAAACAGAAATGGAGACCGTGCTAAATTTTTGCGACCATTGGGAGGCTTACACGCATTCTTTAACAGATACCGAGCATCAGTAGCAGGACAATTAGTTCAGGATATTGTAGAATATAACCGACCTTGTGAATTGTATAAGTCTTTTAAGTCAAAAGATGTTAATGACATGGATGATATTGAATTTTCAGCTAATCCAAGTTGGGATAGAGATTATCATAAATACGCTAATGGACTTGATAATTTTTTGCAGTTAGATAGCATTGAAGATGGACGAGTAGTAGGAGACCCAGATAAGGCGACATCAGGAAAAACAAACGGAGCGGGAACAAACGGAAACCCTACGGCAGTAATTAATGGATATTCTAACGGCGACCACAACGAATGGGGAAGGTTAGGAAGTCGCCCAACCCGACATACCCTTTCAGGAATTTCAGGAGCTAACGGAAAAGTAAGATTAGGACATAAACCAGTATGTGGATTGTTGGAAAGTAACTATTATTTACCTCTTCGCATAGCACCGTTAGAATTAGAATTTACAGTAGTTAGTGATGGTAATGAACCCATTATCGTTCCCCAAGGTGATGGAGTAACACAAACTGATAGAAACGGTTATTACTTCCAAGATGGGAATACTGCGACAGGTGATGATTGGGTTTTGACTTCTTGCTTTATTCGCGCGGATACCATAACCTTAGATAATACCGTTGACAATTCTATAACGTCTGCATTGTTATCCGGAACTAGTCTTAAGATGGTAATTCCTCAATACCACACCATCACACAAACATTTAATACAGGAGGCGGTGAGATTAATATGAATATTGTAAAATCCGCGTCAAAATTGTCACATGCATTTATTACCTTATATCGTCAGCCTAAAACGGGATTAAGATATGGACATTTCAGACCAGATAATTATGTTCATAAACGTTGGAACTATTTCTATAATACAATGATTAACAGCGAAATCAATGATGGTATGAACCCCGATACTGTTCCGGAAGAGGTAGGTCAAGGATTTGCAGACAGCACACGGGCATTGAGTTGGCAGTTACAAATTGCAAACAAAAAATACCCTGAGTTCAATTGCGAAAGTTTAAGTGAAGCATGGTATTTCCTACGACGCACGATTAATTTAGTAAACCCAGACCAAAACAGTGTGAATATCAGTTATAACCAGTATAGAAATAACAAATTTATAATAGGTGTAAGTATGGAAAAAATGAATGCAGTAAATTTCACCGGTCAAAATACAAAAATGGGTAGCTTGATTACATTTAGAATTAAAGGCACCGATGGAGCATTAAACCCCGCAGAAGAAATTGAAGAGCTATTTGTGCACCTTGTGAGTGAGTCGATTTTGGAATTGCGAAGTGACGGTGCATTAGTATACGATTAGTCTGTTTCATTTTAAATGAAATTAATTACTGTAAATTTACTTAAAAAGAAGTTATTTATAGTAATTATTGGTAAGTATGGAGAACAGAAATTACAAAAATGGTAAAATATATTGCATTAAAAATTATCAAACAGATGATGTATATGTAGGTTCAACAACTCAACCGTTAAGTAAGAGAATGGATATGCATAGGGCAAAGTTTAGACAAACAACATACAAAAACAATCAATTGTATAAGAAAATGAATGACATTGGTTTAGAGCATTTCTACATTCAACTAATTGAAAAATGTGAATGTAATGACATAGAAGAATTGAGAGCAGTAGAAAAAGATTGGATTAAAAAGATTGGAAACCTAAACATCAGAGTTGATGGAAGAACCAAAGCAGAATATTACATAGACAAAAAAGAACATATAAACAAAACAAATTCAGAAAACTATTACAACAACAGAGAAGAAAGACTTAAGCAACAAAAAGAATATGCAAGTCATCGCAAAGAAGAGAAGAAGGAATATGATAAAGCATATAATGAAAAGAACAAAGAAGATAGAAGCGAAAAGGCAAAAACCAGATATGACAATAACCCAGACTACAAACAAAGGCAAATAGAAAACAGCGCCAAGCGCTACAATGAAAAGAAAACAGAAATTAGAGAAAAAATGAATGCCAAATGTCATTGTGAGTGTGGGGTTGTATATTCTTATGGTAATAGACATCGACATTTCAACTCAAAGTTTCATCAAAATTTTCTCAATAATAATATAGAAAATGTTGAACAAGCGGAAAAGACCACTCAATAAAAAACTGATGCAACAATTTGGCATCACGAATGAAACTTATAATTACAGAAAAGAAATGAACAAAAGCAATAAGAAATCAAATGCACATGGATTATTTAAATATCAAGATACCAATTATATTAAATGGTTAAAGGATGAACTTGACAGAAATGAAACAAGAGATAAGATATTGGTTTATCAAAATGATTTAAGATTAGCAAATGAAAGAGTAAATTATAGAAATCAAGTTGATAGAATGAGTAGCGAAATACAACGCGATAATCTCAATCATAACTCAATAGAGCAACTACAAAGACAACAAGAACAGTTTAGAAGATTAAGATTTGGAATGTAATATTGATATAATAATATTTAATCTAAATATTATTATATATCATGACAGCTAAATTAGAAAATGTGAATAAGTTTAGTCATTTAGGATTGCGTAGACGTCCTACCTATGATGAAATTGTAAATTTATTGGATGAAAATAAAACATTAGGAACACCATTACCCAATAGAGATGCTACCTTTTTTAGAAATTCTAATGAAGGTAGTTTTTTCGATGGCAGTAATTATTTAGAAGAACTCAAGGATGAACAAGAAAGATTGTTATTGAGACAAATGAATGAAATGCTATTGAGAAAGAATGCAAGAACAGCAGGTAGAACATTTCACACCGAACGGTTTAGAACTTTACCCTTACAATCACCAACAATAGCACCACCAAATCCTATGCAAGTTGATGCGGAAGGTTTAAGCGGTGGTTTTGCCACTCCTTTATCACAAGCAATTAGCTAATGTTCCGCCACCAAGATTAATACCCGATTTTCATCAGTTGGCCAGTGGCAATACTGACGACGAAGCAACTCAAATTAGAAATAGAAGAAGAAATTTATTCTCAAGTGAAGCACAATCAAGTATGGATACATCAAGCAAACCTAAGAGAGACGCACCAGAAGAAAGAATAGAGCCACGAGGCAAAGCAGGAAGACCAAAAATGTTCAAACATGGAACTGAAAGACCAAGCGCCGATAAAAGAGAAGGTAGCGACCCAGAAGAAGAGAGACCACAAAAGCGCAAAAACAAAACCAAAGAAAAACAAAGATTGAGATTAGAAGCAAGACTTGAAAAAGAACAACAAAAAGATGAAGAAGAAACAAAAGCAGTAGAAGAAGGGACAAAGGAAACATCAAAACCACAACCGGCGTCATCATCAACAGCTAAAGCAAAAAAAGAAGAAGAACCCAAAGAAAAGAAACCAAGCAAAGTAAGACATACAATTCAAAAACCAATAATACCAAGTAAGGTAGGAATTCAAAAAATGTATGAAGAATTTAATGATGCTAAAAATAAAAACATCATCACAACAATAGAATTCATTGAGTTCAATGACATATTTAAAGCATTTAGGTCGGCAAAGGGTGCAGAGAAAAAACAATATACTAACCAAGCAAGAAACCTTTACAAAACAAAATTATATAATAAACTGAAAAAGAAATATGACGAAGGAAGTTGAGTGATTGGTATTTTTAACTTTAAGAAAAAACACTTAAAGAAATATTGACTTAGTATAGTAATAGGAAAATGACATTAAATGAAACACAAGATATTGAATTAGAAAGCAACCCTGAAACATCTTCAGTATCAAATCGTCCATGTCCTTATAGAGAATTATTCAAGAGTGCAGTAATGTTAATGCCACAAAATATTAGGCAAGAATTTTTAGAAAGTTGGGAAGAGACAGATTTAGAAGAGTTTGTTTTTGACATGATTGAAGAGGTTGAAGAATGGGAAGCAGAAAGAGAAGAAAACCAAACCAGAGAACCCGAAAGTAGTAGTGAAGAAATTGAAACTGAAAGCGAACCAGAAACTAACCACCCACCACCAAATTATCCATAAGTCTTACAATTATAACTTAATTTTAAGTCTTATGATTTTTTTGAATATTGAAAAAATGAATTTGTTGAAATAGAAATTTTTGTAAAAAATTTAAAATTTAATTTTTTTTTGAAATATAAATTTTTAAAATTTGTAAAAATATAATTTTAAAAATTTTGTAAAAATATAATTTAAAAAATTTTGTAAAAATATAAATTTTAAAAAATTTCTGAAATATAAATTTTTAATTTTTGAAAAATGTAAATTTTTAATTTTTGAAAAATGTAAATTTTATGGATTGAAAAAAATGAATGAGAATGATATGACAAAATATAATGTGAGTGGGGGGGACTCTGGTGAACGGAGGCCTGACACTTGCTAGCTCTAACTTATATAGGTTATAACCACGGTAACTTCAAGTACCAGTTATAGATGATGTAACTATCCTGGGGTGGAGTATAAAACAATGTTTAAGCAGGGGGGAACCACTCTCCTGGGGACCGACCACAGAGTTGCTAAGAGACTGCTTGTAGGTGATGGCCACCATGTTCTCATCGCCCTTCTGCTCGTAGTCAGTGACCAACTTGAAGTCCTGACCAGCCTGCAGGGGCAAAGCGCACTCATCGCAGCAGGGACCAACCAACAGATGGGTGGTTGAGCCACCCCTATGAAAAACATTAGTTAACCAACCTTTGGCTATAATGATAGGGAAAATAAAAAATGTTTGAGACAACCAACCAACCAACCAACCAACCAACCAACCAACCAACCAACCCACCCACCCACCAACCAACCAACCAACCAACCAACCAACCGGACTAGTCAGGTTGATGGAGTCTTTGGGTGATAAAAGTGAAACATTGATCGGTAACCTTGCGTTCATGAGTGGGTGCCCTTCTGTTGGCTGCCCTCTTCTTTGCCAAGCAGGTTCATTTGTCCAAGTTAGGCATTGTCTGGTATGTGTCGAGGATTACTAGGTGGGAGCCCGAACAACTTTTACCACTAGCAGGCCAATTTTGTTAACCCCTGCAAAAAGCCTATCTTGGCTACTTGTACATACTGATCTTTTATTGGCTGCATTCCACATGTTTCTGCTTTCTTGATTATTTATTTGATACCGATACCGTTGTCAATTTCTTTGTGGCCCCATCCTAATCCTTTCTTCTTGTGATATCCCACCATTGTTGGTGACATCTCCCTCCAAAACTCCCACTGAGTTTGTGGTTACTGTGTGCCACCGCAGGTGGTTGCACCGTGGTTACACCACTCCTGGTAGCTCCAAACCCCCCAACAGCCAGCCGCGGCCTTCAACTCCTTCTTGGAGTTGTAGACCTCAAAGGTTCCCGTGCGGATCTCGGGTCCGCGGGTGTCCATGAGGATCTTCATCTTGCCCTTGAACTCCGGAGCCAACTCATAGGCCTCGCGGGTGCCATGAAGGCTCCGGGTGTTGGGAGTATGTTGATAGGCTGATACCTAGCGATATTTCTCCAGAGTGCGAGGCTGGATTCATGTCTCAAACGGAAGGCAAAATACACAGAATGCCAGATTATATGGCTGTGGGTCAAAACCCTGTACCCGTGGTTCCCCATCATTAACCATTGTTTTCCCTTTAAAATGGTTGGTTATCATCCCCCATTATTGCTGGTTAATATTGACCCATAGCCATATAATGTCTTGGATTCGCCTTCACCTGGTGGGTCCAAACCAGCTATCCCAAAGACTGTCCCTGCCAACAGCTGCAGGCCTTCTCCAAGTTGGCGAGCTTCATGCTCTGCTCCTCGTGGTCACCGTGGGACATGTTGCAGCGGATCACGTTCATGCCGGCCTGTCCAGCCAGGCCAACTGAGCGGTAGCGAAAAAACCCAATTTCCTGGCTCTTCTGATCGTTCCCGGGCTCACCGGAAAGCAATGATGGAGTTCCAAAATGGGGAGGTTGTTGGAGATTATAGAGATCGAACAGTTGCAGATGCTGCGTTCAACCACTCGAGCTATGCTATAAACTGAATTCATTCCACTCTCAGCTTGTTTATGATGCTACCCCTCCTCATGAGCTGTATGTATCACAGAAACCATGTGGCTTTGATGTCATCAACTCGCTAGGACTATCACCACCACCACCACCACCACCACCAGCATCGTCATCGTCATCGTCATCATCATCATCATCATCATCATCACCACCACCACCACCACCACCATCATCATCATCATCATCATCATCATCATCATCATCATCATCCTCATCCTCATCCTCATCCTCATCCTCATCCTCATCCTCACCCTCACCATCACCATCACCAGCATCATCACCATCACCATCCACCACCCAACCCAGGTCAAGGCCCCCAGTGGACCAGATCTCTTCCCGCCGGCCTTCATCAACTTCACCAAGACCTCGGGGTCCCAAGACTTGGGCCCGATGGTGCAGATGATGTCCTCAGCACCGCATAGTGAGCCAGGTCGAAGGAAGAGGTGAGGAAACCCATGGGAGGGGTTCTCGTTTGTGGTACCCTTGAAACAGTACTGGGATAAGAATGGTTAACATTCGATGGTTGATTAGCTGGTTACAAAATCTTCATTTGCTGCGGTGGCACAGTAGACCTAGTCATTTGGGGTCCGCCAAGTTGCGAATGCTGTCGTTAGTGGAGAGGGATCCATGCAGAGATTCACAATACCCTGGTAGAAATGTGGAGATAGCTGTTGGGCCTGACGTTTGAGGTAAAATGTTGTGCAAAAAAAGGACGTTGCACCATGCTTCCGATGAGAAACATCTAAACCAGAACCGGAAAAGAACAAATAATATAAAAGGATCATCAAAAATCCTCATCCTCACCATCTTCTCCAAGTCTCCGCCTTCTTCTCCTTGTTGTTCACCTCAGCAATTTCCTCATAGGCGGCCGGATACTCCATGGCCTGCTGCTGAAACGTCTCCCCCGCCTGGCAGACCACAGCGCCCTTCGCCTTGCGTCGTGCCCCGGCTGCTGCTGAGGCGCCCAGCATGGTCAATGCCACGGCGGACACCGGGGCCATGCTGCTGCTGGTGCCCTGGGGAGCCGCCGCTGCTGCCGCCACGGGCTGCCGCACGGGGCACGGCCACCGGGGCGGTGGAGACCCCAGGAGCTACGAAGAGAGGCGCGGCCACGGCGGTGGCGACACCGGCAGCGAGCAACTGGCGCTTGGAGACAGCCATGGTGAACGAAGGAAGGAGCTGCGAAGGAGCTGCGAAGAGGCGGGAAATGCGAGGAGCCAAAGGGCTGCGTCTGAGAGGCGAGAAATTTCCAACTGATCAGAACGGTTTTCCAAGCCAGAAATCACATGTCTTCGCTGTGTGTTTGTTGTTACTGCCAAGAAAAATCTGTCAGTGTCATTGTATGTCATGAGTCATCACTGTCTCTGTCAACATGATGATCATCTTGACTCATATCCAACTTGCCATGCGGCAGAACTGCATCGCCATGTGGTTGAGGATTGAATGAATAACCATGCAGCTGCAAGGAGTGTTGTTCCCTCAACCTCCCATGTGGCCTCCCGCAATCCGATGGCCATGTCATTGGCTTCGTCTTTGAATGACTGCAGCGCAACCGCTCGATGGCAAAAACAGACAGCAATTGCAATTTCCCTTCTCTACTCTGACTTCGGGAAAGAAGACATGACGGCTGGAAGATTGCATCCTTTCCCCAACAATAGCTGCAAGGTTAAATTTCACTCTTGTGGCGAGAAACAATACTTCCTTTTCGGGTCGCTTCCATTCCCCAAAAAATGTTTCATCTTAGGAAGACGTGCGCAGGAGTCAATGTTTCTTGCAGAGCCCATCAAGAGGGGGATTGGCTCAGGAAGGATCTACAAATTTCAAATCTGGTCGGATATGAGCGTCAAAACACAAGTGAATAGCTCCGAACAAATCTACTATGGTTTTCGGGCCGTTAGCATGTTCACGCACCCATTTGTTGTTGGCAAATTGCAAGCCACAGCTATGATCCTTTTGGGATGTGTGAAAAACATTGAAACACGCTTGGCCGCCATTGCGGATGGTAACTGATAGCTGCGTACCCCGCTACGTGGTGCAGGCATTGATGGGTTAACCCTCCCAGCTGTGCCACTGGCAACCCAAACAATGCCACCAGTGCCACAACTATAGCGACCTTGGCAAAGTTCATAACCTCAGGGTCGAGTACCAACAATGACAGTGGCTGACTGAATCGAAACACGAAGAAAAGCCGCTGCACGAAACACATGAGGTCAAACCCTCTGTGGAGAAGTTACAGCGAACATAATTGATCATATCATATTCTGCTACAGTGAACCATATTATGGTCACCCTTTCAGGAATGGTTCTGAAACAATTCTCCGCAAAAAAAAAAAACTCAAATGCAAAGCCCACTTACAGATTGAACCTCCGACCTGCTCTCACCCTCCAGATCTCATCCACTCCCACGCGGCCCGAGGTTCCAGCGGTCTGCTGGAAGGTTTGCGTGGTAATTTCGGTGCCTAGGGGCGCCTCAGGGACAGGTGGGCTCCCAACTGGGGGCATCCATGAATGGCGATACCCTAAAACCAACAGATCCTTGGGTTGTTCAACAGATCCTTGGGTTGTTCTAGGGAGACCACCCAAGTTTCAAAGGGAAAAAAACCAGACACCTTCTCATGTCCACCGGTTGATCGTAAATTGTGAAGGTCAACGTGTTGAAAACCCGTTGGAAAATCTCAGGACGTCGCCGAGGGATCTGGGAATTTGCTGCTGCCGAAAAAGTCATCACAGAATTGGTCCTGCCGCGCGCAGGATGGTTGGCAGGTGCTCCAAATCCTATGGTTCTTGTTTGACTCGAAATGAGGGAATTTGGTCATGTGGTATTGCCACGTGAATCAAAAAGCAATATTGATGAACAACCTTGAACAACCTCATGCAGCAAACAATATCTCAATCATGGCCCTCTGCAATCAAAACTCATTAAAATGGATGCTTGAATGATCGCCTATTGGGCCTCAAGAGCTACATGAGCCTGTGGACAACCTGTATGCAAGTGCAAGGGCAGACCCCCCAGTACCAGGGGCGCTTCTAAATCCGGCATCTGCCTAGATCGGTTCTACTTGCGTCAAGTCTGATTGGTTGGGTTTGTTCTGTTGGTCAAGGTTTTGATGATGTAAATGACCCCGTGCGAGCTAGAGTTAGCACAAGCCCGACCAAGCAATCTGAGCAATGATTTATTCAAGATTTCACATGCAACTCGTCACCCACTATTTCTACCACTCTCTGAAATTATCCTGTCTTTGCTGCTGCATCCAAACACAGAGATTCCACCAGCAGCATCTGCCAAAAGGTTTGGATTGCCAATAAATAGTTGACATCCACTTCATCTTCCAGCAATTCACCCTCGGGTCTTCGCTTTTCCCAATGGTTTGGACCCCCAAGCAGCTTAAGGTGCCACAGAAGCCTATGGTCATGGAGACCCTGTCCAGCAAATGCAGGAAGTCAGTGTCGATATCTTTGATCTCACCAGTGTATGTCGGCCTCAGCAACGGACTTAGAGCAATGCTTGAGTCTCATCCCTGCTGCCCCACAGCTTCCAAACGGCAAGAAGGTCTCCAAGTGGAACACATTGTGTTGAAATGCTCACGCTATCAATTTGGATTGCAACCCATCAGCTCATCTTGAAGGCCGTCGAATCTCTCGATTTGGATGGCAACCCATCATCTTGGCAAACGCACTTGGTCACTTTGAGGCCAGGGTGAGGGAGCCCCCAAGCATCAATACCTCAGGGCACTGGGGATGCGTGTAAGCTCCGGAGCTGCTGGGATCTCTACAAGTGGTCCATGGTGGCCCAAACGTATACGTTTCATCCACATCCCGTGCCTAGTTCCCGAGTGCTCCAAAACCATGGCCATCACCAGGGCTTCGGGCGATTTTGATTTCTTCTGAAGGCGTTACATCAAAATTTGGAGAAACCACCCATATAATGTGTGAAACCACCATGTACTACCATATAATAGTGGTTTCACACAATAGGAGTGTAGGCACAGTTGATCATGGCTGGCGTGCCAGGTGTACGACCTTCCCAAGGCTTCGTGCTAGCCCCACCAAACACCAGTCAGGTCTCATCCAACATTTCCAGCTAGCTAGGAGAAGTCACCTTGCAACATCTCCTCCTTTACCCATTTGTAGATTCAAGGGCTTCGCCAGGATATGCTTAGCCGAAGCCCCTGAGCCTCTGACTTCTGAAGGTGCTTTTCAAACGTGCGACCTGAGTGGTGTGACTTGCTAGTTTGGTCTGCAGGGCCCCTTGGGGGCTTGAACCACAATAACATATGGCGGCGTGTGTGTAGAACTAAGGAAAAGCCGAACCGGAATGGTGGCCCCGCCGAAAGAAATGGCTTGACTAAGGACAAATTGCAGACCATCCAATGGCTTATTGTGTCTACCGTCCTCCCAGTCGCTGGTAACATCTCACCGCAAGAGGGGATCGTTGTGCACAGCACTTGCGATCTGGGCTTCCCGGACCCTAGGTTTGGCGTCCTGCAGAGGATTGCGAGTACTGCGATGAAATGATTTCATGGCGGAGGAAGAGACGAGCATGTCAGCTGAAGGATTTGGAAACAAGAAACTGAAGAACCAAAGCCATGTGATGCTTGGACCGTGACAATGAGCTGCTATGATATGCAATGCAGCTGCTTCAACCCTGCAAACAAAATATTCAGTTTGTATGTGTGCTGGATTGCTTCTCACAGGCCTGGTTTCCGACTTTATCTGCTATGGTTCTGCCGAACATTGTTAATACTAAAGCTTGCTGTAGGAAAACCACAAAACTGGCAGATATTCCACGCTGAGTCTGCATCGGCACCTCACACAGCTTGTCCATCAATGACGTTCCAAGAGTGGTTCTCTCCAGTTCTCTCCACTACTAAGCACAGCTTAGTTTCACCTACTACTTACTACACTAAACATCACTAAACACTCTCACTTTGGGATGAAGAGCTGTCGCGTCAAATGCTGGGGGTTCAGGAGCTGGGCCACCGCCACCCGCCTCGGGAACCTTTGTCTCGCTGAGGTGATCGTCCAAGTGCTCCTGCATCTGCTCCTGTGGCGCAAAGGCTTCAGCCAGATGCTTGGGTCTCATATGGGTTCATGGATGATGATAGAGGAGCATAGCCAACGAGAATAGGGAATATGCCCAGCTATATATGGTACTAGGGAATATACCCATCTATATGGTAATGGGATCAAATCGGTAGTAGTGAACGTCCCAACAGGCCGACTAGATTGGTTGCTTAGGGGACGTGAACAGCGAGGGGTGCAGGGTATTGACCCAGAGCCAAATGAGATGGGGAAGATATTGAGTGCAATGGACTTTGGGCTGGCCATCCGTCTCCGCACTTGCGATTTTTTCAACTTTGGCTGTTCTCTGATCTATTGACTTCTACACAAGCGAACGATGCCTTTCCAATCATGATTGAGGCATGGTCCAGGGCTCCATTGTTTTTGGTTGCCTGTTGTTGCGGGCCGTGTGTCATCCGTGACGTTTGGGCTGCGCACAAGTTCAACGTTTTAAGCTTGCAAGACACTATCCAGCAACAACCCATAGCTGTTTCTTCAATTCATCCACGTAGTCGACTCCTACGGGGTGCGTCGGCTATCAAGCACTCTGGGCGCATGCGCAAAGTGCAACCCATGCAGGTTCACTGAGCCCAAAGTGTGGACTGGAGCAGTTCTTCACCAAACCACCGCATTATTGACTGGATAGTCATGGATAGTCATGGATAGTTCCGAAAACGTTCATGGAACAGGTGGCAGTTCTGGGGCGATCACAGGGCAACTCCTTTTTTCCTACCAAAATCTACATTCAGCCGCCAGCCCAGCCTTGCACTGCGCCAGGTTGAAACCATCCTGGCTGACCAACAAGGCTCTAGAGAAAAAGGTGCAACCCTTGCGACTCGCCAAGTAGCCGAACTCCACGTGGTCCGATGATTCTCTCGACTCTGAGCGTGTTCGTGTCAGCTTGTGATCCCAGCAACTTACTTGTATTAACAAGAGCTGCATGATTGACTTCTCGACACGACAAGTTTTGTCAGCCAGATTGTGCACATGTGTCCTTCCCTCAGGTTGATTTTTTCCAACCTCAATTTCAAGCCCTTTCAACCCAACAAGGCCGAAAAAATAAGCCACTTCCAAGTTGGAATCCAGCAGGTTTTCCAGCCTCGTAGTTCACCCAGTCGCGAACCAACAACTCCAGGTGGCCAAACCTTGGACTTTATCAACATGTCAAGCACTCCACGGCACATTTATTTGACGGTCAAGAGATGTCAAAGCATTGGGCTCACCTCCTTCCTCTTGACTCTCTCTCCAGCCACCCTCTCTCTCCAGCCCCCTCCCTCTCTCCCTCTGTCTCTGCACCTCTCGCTCAATACACCTGCATGTTACAAATATGATATGTGTGTGTGTAATTGCATGTTTCCTCTGCAGAATCTCGACAAGGCATGAGATGCATGAGATAATCTTGGTATTGGCATTCTGCTGTTGACCATACACTTTTTATTCAATGAGTTCAAACACCTTGATTGATTGATTGATTGATGGATGGATGGATGGATGGATGGATGGACGGACGGACGGACGGATGGATGGATGGATGGATCGTTCCAGGCCAGCTCGGGAATTCTTGCAATATGATGGAATGCCTGTTAGCTACCAGGATCAGAAGAAGAACTATGTTGAAAGTTCTAAAAGCATGTCGAACCTGCTCAAACCATAAAGATCCTTATAGCTACCCCGTCTGATCGAACTACCCAGGCCTGTCGCCCTTCCCAACTCTTCTCCGATCCCCTCTGCCGTCGTTCACTAGCCAAGTTGCGGTGCGTCTTTGCCTGGAAGGTCTTCACACACGGTTTGCCTCGGATCAGTGGATCTGACCGCATGACCTATGGAGGGATAGCTGCTATCTGATGGGTCCGTCTCGGTGGTCAGCCTTGCCATTTGGAAACAAAGGGACATCGGGGTGTACCAGTGTAGAACAAAACAGCTATGGCTGATAGTTCATGTTCGCCAACAACCAAAATGGCTGCGGGTCACTTCACCCTGTACCCCTGCTGTACGATCATTAACCAGCAAGTGTTCCAACTGAAATTGTTGGTGAACTTGTCCCCCCTAAGCCCTTGATGGTTACCTGCTTGACCCAACCACCACAGTGATCTGGGTCCACTCGACGCGAAGGTGGTGATGTAGTCCATGTTCTCCAACTGACACGGCATAATCTTGATTGCAAGCAGTGCTCCAAGCTGAAATTGTCGTCCTTTTACCGTGCTTCGTTCGGTAGACACTCGAAACAGGTCTGAGTAGTAGAATCTGCTTGTTGGCTATTATCCCCTTTTCCCAGCCATATTTCAGCTCATTAGAACTATTCAGTCAATCTATATATATATATATCAATATCAATATCAATATATATATATATCACAATATATATATATCACAATATATATATATCACAATATATATATATATATATATATATATAATCACCACAAGTCAGTCAAGGATTTGGACACTGAGCGATGCTCAAGTGGTGCCGGTCCAAACTAGAGGCTGAGCTTGCACCAATGGCTTTTTTGTGGTCAACAATAAGTACTGAAAGTAAATAATTATGTACGATGATTGAAAATATCTATTGGTGAACAATGCTCACCTGTTCATCAAGTGTGGTAAGGTTGAGCGCATATCTGTGCCCACTTGACTTCACGAAAAAAGATTGCCACATTTTTTCAAAGCAACCGTACCGTCTCCCTTTCTACTTCGGATCAGTGATATCATCATCATCATCATCATCATCATCATCATCATCATCATCATCATCATCATCATCATCATCATCATCATCATCATTGTCGTTGGCCGGTCGTCATGGCCAGTCATCATGGCCAGTCATCATGGCCAGTCATCATGGCCAGTCATCAAACAGCTGCCGGCCAGGTGAGAGGAATGAAGTTCTCCCAGCACCTTGTCCTCTTCCACTCGATTTTGGATGTTGTAAATCCTCAGAGCTCTGCTGCCCAACGGCTCAGAGCGCCATGAATCATGGTCAGTCGTGACCCTGGTTGGGTAATGGCAAATACCTTTGAGTGGATACACCCATTGTCATGGCTGGTGATGATCATCACAATTGTTCTTCTTCTTCTTCATCATCATCAGCATCATCGTCATCATCGTCATCGTCATCTCGACATACTGTGTACTGATGGTATAACTTCTTGAAAAATCCAGC
>VSDK01021230.1:38024-53024 GCA_009767595.1 Symbiodinium kawagutii
TTCCTGCTTCAGTCGAAGCTCAATCTTATAAATAGTTGTAAGTAGTATCATCTGATGTCGGTTGCTGGCTGAATCCTCATCACTAAGCGGTTGCATCCTCCCAATTTTGCTCCAAAGGATAAGACTCTTTCATCCAATCATTCTGAAGCGAGCTATGGCTCTAAACCTCTGTATACTGGGAGGTTTGACTTCCCATGGACATGTCGTACCTAGACGCAAAGCCCAAACTCAACCCATGATGCTTTCATACTATCTTCGTTCAAAAAACAAGTTGCAGGACCATGTCCCTAAACTCAAACTTAAAGCCCCGACTCCAATTTGCAATGATCTGCAATGATTTCTTCATGTGCACATCTTTGCAAGGTAGAAACATTTGCAGAGTTCGTTCTGCCTTCAAGCCGCATCCCCCAGCTGATCGATCCCGCAGCCCCCAGTTTTTGCTCAGACAAAAAAGGGTCAGACAACTGCTGTTTCCCAGACAACTGCCCTGCTGAGTCAGCAGGCGTCAGGATGCTGGCCGTGTGTCACACGGGGCTCTCACAGGCGGTTTCTATACACAACTTCAAGCTGGGATCGAAGAGGCATCTGATAGAAACTGGGGGGTGGAAATTTAGATCCATGAAATGGCTATGGGTCAAAATTGACCAAGTAATAGTGGGAGATGAGAATCAGCAATCATAGGGAAAACAATGGCTAATGATAGGGGAACCAGGGGTACAGGGTTTTGACCCACTGCAAAATTGTGGAGTCCCTCCTTCATCAGGAGATGTCGTGTGAAGACCGGCATTTACATCTTGGAAGGCGACGTGCTGCTGTCGCATCAAAACGTCGGTCCACCAACCGCTTTACTGTGCTGCTTCCATATAGCCGTAGATACCCAGCCACTTACCCAGTTATCATTGGAGGCGTCGCCAAACACTTCCGAACATGGATTTCCCAATAGGGTATTACAGTATTGTGGTGCTCGCCACCATCTCTATTGACCAGATGGGTGACCGTCCCCTATTAGATGATTGAGAACGATATGTACCAACTGTACTCTGTTGCGAGGGGTCTCTGTTGGTTTTTGTCGGTTGTTGTTGCTCGCTGTGGCTTGTTGTCTGTTGTTGTTGCTCTTGTTGTTGAAGTTGTTGAACTTTGCTAGTTGTTGGTGATTTTTGATTGTTGCCGGCTATTCATCTCTAGAATTCAACACTATTCTGCACTATATAACCATTGTGAAGCATTCTCAACCAGCCTATCAGCTCATTCAATCAAGTCCGGCCCTGTCAAGCATCCATCTCTAATTTCTTCAGCCATGACTCTCTTTGAGAGTGCTGAATCAACGTTTGCGGATGAGAGAGACCAAATGGTGAATCATGCGTCGTGGGTCCTCCTTCTCAGAATCTTGGATTCCAAAAGATCACATAATATGACTACAGTGATATGTCAAGACTTTTTCTGGGAGAAACGGAAAATATCACATGTTTCCAGGAAAGAATCATCTTCAGATCACCATCTTCCTTGCCAACGCTTGTTCCACAGAGTTCCAGTCTCATCTCGTGGGGAAAACCTGCAGTTTTCTCTGCAGACTTCGCATTTCCCAGCGCCTTCGCCTCATGTCATCTTAACGTGCCAATGAAGCGGCGGCAGGGGTCCCACGACGGCTTTGGAAGACGGCTTAGGGATATGTCAAGCCATGCGGGGGCATGTCATGTTTTTGTTGCCTCTTGCTTTCATGTCTGTAGAAAGAAACCATCTTACAAAGTCTTACATGGGGGGTTCTGAAAATAAGCAGCATAGAACGAGTTGGCTTGTTGCTATAAATTGTTAATAACTAAATGATGCGGGGTACTGCTATTTTGAGAAACCACCACATCATGCGCATCCTGTGCTTGGTGGCGGCCCAGGATCAGTTCACTTTTTCTTCGGAGACGTTCCCACATCATCTGAGCGACCCATAAGAAGACCTTTCTGGTAGTGCCTATGGTCCACGGTTAAAAAAAGGACCCCTCCAAAAGGAACCTAGTCTCATGTTGCTACTCTGCATGCCCATCTGAGTGCGCTGGTGGTCTGAAGTACTCAACGAACATGAAGACTCAGCTTAGATGAGGAACAAAAAGACTGTCTACAGCCCAAAAATACAGTTTAAGCATGTTTAACCGTTTTACCTTGTGATCCTCCTTGTAGGGGAATTCCTGGACGAATTTAAAATTCCCATGCTGAGCCTTTTCCCCACCATCCAAGCTGGGGTGCTGCTTGTTTCGATGACCTTTCCTTCCGCCGGCTTCCAGAGCTGTCCATAAATGGCCGGGACACGACCAGTAAGACAACAGCCTCTGTGCCTATCTCCCATGCTGGTAGAAAAATGGACCAAGGGAAGCGCTTTGGGAAGCTCTGAAATGTTTGAAGCTGTGAATCTGCCTCCCATCTGAGGGCAGAGGCTGTTGATTTTCAGAATCTCAAACCACGCATAAACACGATTGCTAACGGTCGCTCCCTCACGATGATTTCGCAGGGGTATGATAAAGTTCAATCGCCAGTGTGTCTTCCCACCATTTTTTTCAGCTGAGCAGTCTTACTTTTTGACAGGATCTAAACTGTGGTTTCTCAAAATAGGAACCCCAAAAAAGTTGGTTTCTTACTGTAAATGGTGAATAAACTTGATGATTCGGGGGTGCCCCTATTGTGAGAAACCCCACACACATGAGTGTTGCCGATACATGCAGCAAAGGAGGAGAGTGGATTTGGATGGATTTGGGCCTTACAGTTTTGAGCATGGCCTAGTCTCTCCGCAACTGAGTGCTGTTTGCCACAACAACGCTTCCTCCAAAGCGAATTTTCTGTTTGTGATGCTTGGACCCATCTTGGCAATAGTTTTCTCCCAGATTGGTACGATTGCCACAAATCAAAAAAGATCTGATCTGACTGGTCTTACATTCAGCTGGCTTCACAGATAACTTGGAAAAGATACAGGCACGTTACCAACAACTGGTTCTGGGTCACAACACTGTACCCCTACACATCTGAACGCAGTACATAGTCCATACATATGCATACATTGTTTTGTGTGAGTCGTCACATACTATGCTATAGGCCAGGTGTGTGTGTGTGATATGTATACGTGTATATATATATATATGTGTGTGTGTGCAAATGTACATACAGTACATACATAGTATGCATATATAAATGCATATTATACATACGGGGTAATCACCCCAGCCAATAACTGTTTGTAAAACATGCAAAAACTGTTCATTTGTTCGTCTCAACTCCAATCAATTGAACAATGCCACTGGCCCGGCAATCAAAACAAGCCAGGCAAACATTCAAAAGAAGCATGCGAACAATCCTTAATTATTGCCAATGACTTCACTCAAACTGCCGGTCACCGGAGGGCAACGACCGAACGGCAGAGATTCCCTCACGTTGCTTGCGAGGAATAGATGCTCGGCCTGACCCCATGGACAAAAGAATTCCCCTCCAGGGCTGTTTTTGGGACCGCTTTCGCCCCCAAATGTGACGCGGATGTCTGGTGAGTGGTCGTTGTCATGGCTGGTCATAATGCACTGCAAGACCTGCCCAGAAGCTAGTCTTGCCATCTGTTCAAAGTTCTGTGCAAGCCCGTTGTTTGTGAGCTTTTGAAATGAGGAAACTAGAACCCTAAAGCCCTGAACCCTGAATCACCGCACATAACCAGTGTGTTTCACAATTTCTTTGAACAACACTGGTTATGATACCAATTACTTGATTATGTGCTATACATTTGATGGCAGGAACACCTGCAACACCTGGGCAAAGTATGCTATGCATGCAACCGTAGAGGATACACAACAGGTGACATGAGCTTGAAATCCCTGTAATTCATTCAATGAACCCTGAGACAATAAAAACAAATCAATAACTGAAGGGAAATCATATCTATTGTAAACAAGTCGAATAGATGAAGCATGTGAGCTAGGCTAGGCATGAAAATTTTCACTGCCACCCACCCATACTGTTGCTGGTGGTATCACTCGGTCTCTATGATGTTTCTCTATACAGTAGCGAGGCGGCATATGGAAACACCTGTATGTGCTGCTGCATCCACATCCAGCATGAGCAGCCCGTCAATCTTCGCGATGACAATTCCACATATGATAATCATGCCAAGAATGACCATCATCCATATCAGAGAGCAAGGTCCAGTTTGTGTTCCTATCCATGGCAATGATACCCTAATGCTTTTGACAATTTGTATTGGCCTCACATGCACACACAAACAGTCCCTGCCAAAATTTCAAGAGGATCGCCATCATGAAATCATGTGTGTTGCAACGCCTGTTCCATGGGAACGGCCAACGCCTTCGTAGTTCCACGATGCCTTCTGTGTTCAGGTCCTAAGCTTATCCAGCAATGGATGCCACGCATGCCATCCAGAGAGAGAGAGAGAGATCCTTGGAATTTAGCCATGGATCGCACCCCCACCATCTTCCGGCCCCCACACATACATCAACGCATATACACATAAATACGCAAACAATCAAAGAAAGCTCAAACGAATGGGTTTCTGAGTTTAGCGATGAACCTGAACTTGTGGGCGGGTGATTACTTGGACCTAAGAAGGCATTTGGCGGTACAGAAATCACCTCCAGACAATATGTTTTTTTTCCACTTGCCATGGTTGCCATTGTTCACCCATTGGTTCAAATCCCATTGGTTCCAATATCATTATCATACTTGTCTTCTTCATCGGTGCCAAGGATACAAGGTGTTAATGGTCAAAATTCTGTACTCGTTCTCAGCAGTTCAAAAATGAATTCCCACCTGGACATGTCTACAATGCTAGCAGCGCGTGCTCAGGGTCTGACATTATTCTTGACTTTCATTCCTGGCGACACCACAATGCACTGTCAGCTGGTCAAATCCAAAGGGGAGCCGAGTGGAGATTCCAGAAGCGGAGAAGCAAATGGCTCGCAGTGAGGAGATTTTGATCTACGATGTTCCACCAAATCTTGGGACTAGTTGACTAGTTTGATTGATTTTGATTCATATCAACACAGAGGTGTGCAAAAACAAAATGCAACAAGCACAAATGACTTTGAGTCTGGCGCACCTTTGGCCAAAGCAGCCTGCAGCTGGTGTCAACATGGATGTGTAGCAGCTCATATCTCTCCACCCCAACGAGAAGTGGTCAACCCCAAGACATCCAAGTAGGGAAGTGGGTCCTAGGACCGACCCAAAGCTGCACTCCTTGAACAGCTTCCTGTAGCTGCTTCCCACCTTTCCAGTCTTTGCCCGCCTCGCAGCCCATCCCAAGTGCTGCAGCATGCAATGCATGATGCCCAAATTTCATAAGAAAATCTGCAATCATTTCATCCACAGAAGTGTGGCTTCACTTCCACCCAACCATGTGGCTGGTCAAACATCTCAAGGATGTTGGTTCAAAATGTAGTTCTTGCTTGTGTGCAGGGACCTGGTGCGAGATTTTGACCTGTAGATATCCGAGGACTGTCATGCTATTTTGGATCGGTTTCTACTGGTTGGCTCCTCGAAATCTGGATGTTACATTGTGCATTGTGATGACCCCAACAGGTTAGACTGTATTTTGCCGCAAACCTGGCTCACATCGGTGCAGAATGAAGACATGTTTGCAAGGTCGCTTCCAATATCCGAATCATGAGCTATCTGCCTTTGCCAACTTCCGGTGACGCCCAACAAACAGCTGGACGAATGGTTTCGTGTCAGTTCAATGTAATTGATTCTGTTCTTTCGATTTTGAAAGATTGTTTTTCAAACGAACGGGGAATTCCTCTGCTCAGAGTGACAAAGAATCTCCCTCAGGCCCTCTGAAAGCAGACCTTCTTGATGACTTGGACAATGGGAGACACGTTGAGCTGGTATTGATAATCTCCACCTCACCATCAAAAGCAGAAGCTGCAGTGGTTTCTGGACAATGAGCGGCTGCTGGGCAGGGCAACCATCTTTGGGTACCAGTGCCTTTTGCGGAGCATCCCACAGGTTTTGCGACCAGCATGAGACGCCATCTGGTGGGTCATGGCTGTGGTTCAAAATCTCTGTACCTCTCAGGGTCCGAAAGTTAGGATACTGGTTAATCCGAGTGCGTGTGACAATGAATTACTGTCAGTTGATTTTTGTTGACTACAATGAATTACTGACACTAGTGTTGGAATATTACAAAGTACAACAATGAATTACTGTACAACCATATCAACTGACAGTAATTCACTGTCAACCATCCCTCACTATATGGCGGTGAGAACTGCTGAGGTGGTCGAAATTTGCCTTCCACATGCGGGAATGGGATGGCCCGGCTTCTCCCCACGCACAAGACGAGTGGAACTATGCAACGGGCGGTTTCTCAAAATAGGGACCCCCCAAATCATCCAATATTGACCATTTATGGCAATAAACCTGCCATTTTGGGGGTCGCCTGTAGCTTGAGAACCCACCCATTGGTTGCTGGTTTAACGTCATGGAGACGGCTGGGACTTTTTATGGCATGTACTCCCTCTTGACAGGAGTTTTCAAGAGAACACTGTCATAGTAAGTGCCTCAGCATACTCAGGCATACATCTGCAGAATATGCACATATGGATAAACAAATAAGAATACATGCAGGTATGGATTAGTAGTTGTCAACATATCTTTATATGTACAATACTGATATTGTACATTATATAAATATCATATATAATACATATATATATATATATACAGTATATATACAGCCAATCCTTGTGACCAGAGTTCCTTCCCCGGATCTTGGCATGCCACTCTTGGCCAATATCAGCGTTCTCCGTGCAGCCCTGCAGGCTATGGAACATGCGGTCTGTTAGCCACCAATCCAGTGGCTAGTACTTCAAAAGGAGATCAGAACATGAGAAAAAGCCACTCATCAAAAGAACTACCTTCCATTGCCATAAACCATTGGAATAAACATTGAAATAAATGGTATTGGTTCATGGTAAATTGTTAATCCCTTCCAATGGTTAATCAGTCCCGTCATCAAAGTTTTTTCCTGGATCATCCCTTCCAAAGCATCGCCCAGCCTGTAAACATGATCGATGGCCGCGAGGGCCGCTGACATGTTTTCACCAGACCTTACCCATTGCGAAGGATGAATGGTTGGAAGGACAGGTCATGTCCCTGTGGGGGCGGGGTACATCATGTCTGGACATGACAAGGCAAGGAGATGACTGCAGCCCACATGAGACGAACAACAATGTGAACAAGAAAATGTGTGCTTCAAGACAGGAGGTTGAATTGCAATGCCATGATGGGTTTGAGAAGCTCACCCGTGCGAAGAAGGGGATCCAAATGAGGCATGGAACTCCGATCTCGCAACATGTTGGCATGGCTGAACATGATGACAAGTATGAAAAAGCTCGGTTGGCGATTGGCGCTTCTGACAAACATCACGGACCCTCTAAGTAGCCAGTTCGACCTATATAGAACAAACCAATGGGTTCTTCTGACACTTTGTGCCCATCAATTTCTGAAAATCACGCAGCTTGGGTGGTACTGATGCCTTAGGCCTTAGATGAGAACGGCACATGTGGCAACATGATCGGCTTCCCACTCCGGCGGATCACCAGTTCGCTGAGCCTTTGCCACTTGGGTCCCCGCCCATCAGTCAGATCCTCCCCCAAGCCCATCCTGGCGGATCGTTAAAGATGTTTTCTGTGCGGCCACCAACCCTTGAATGGATGTTGATATAACCAACCCCTTCCTGGATCCTCATTTCGCCCTGACAGCAATAGAAATTTGTTGTTACCACCAGAAACCATCAAGGATTTGATGGACGAGTCTGAGATGAATGAATGGTCAGAAGTGGGATAGAAGCATCTGATCTCACGGTGGCCGCCATGAATAACTCGGGGTATCAAGTTGAGGAAGCGAGGTGCAGCTGGTTGGTTCATGGTGCTATCAACCCTTTGTATCTCAGTCACATGTTAAATTCGGTGGATTGATCTCTTCCCCCGCATGCGCATTGCAGCTTGATACAAGGAACTCTTCAGCTTTTTACCTCATGACTTTCGAACACCGGGCATGTTCGGCAGCTTCAGATCCAAGCACCGCATCTTCAAAAATTGGGTGCCAGAAACAATTGGTTCACCAAAAACGACCTCGCGCAATATTTGTGGAAGACTTAAACATGAACATCGTTCAACCCTAGATCCTCCAAAAAAGATTCAAGCTGGTAGCTTGTGTCCAATTCCAACTTCGGGGTGTGAAATGTCACGCCCAGATCTTCCCAACATGGTGGTACCACTGAGATTTCCCTCCTTGAAAGATCTGACACTGTGGGTTGTTGAGCGTTCGTTGTGATGCCCCAAGCTGGCTATCTTTTGCATCTGCTCGCATGAGCGGTATCAAAAGGCCTGACATCAAGGTTAGATCCTTCTTTGAATGCAGTGTTCGACTTCCGCTGGCATTTCAAGAAAAATCCCAGCCACAAAGATTTTTTGGAATTCAAAAATCGCAGCCACAAAGATGACGGAGTGGTATTCCAAGACAAATCCCAGGTACGGTCGAAGTGGGTCAGGTAATCCCAGCCCTCTGTCAGTCCATGATTCCAGCGGTGGTTCCCTGTTTTCATGGACGAACACGGGGCTCGCCGAAAGTCCACCCACACCTGGCCTCAACAAATCGGGTCCATAGTAGAGCCTTAGAACAGAGTCGAACGGGCATCATAGGTTGTCACCTTCGGCACCGCTTAGGACTCACCGATCTGGTGACATTCTTAGTGAAACCATCCGACTTGGGGAGGGAGTTGATGGCTCAGCTTGCAGGTGATGATCGGAATGCAACAATTTTCTTTCGTTTGTGACGTTTCTCTCGTAAAAACTGCGGATGCAAGAAGGTCGAGATTGTGAAAGCACATGAGCGACGGATATGTCTATCAGCAGTGGTAAGTGCAAACATTATCCATGAAGTGGTGATTTCTCAGAATGGGGGACCCCAAGAATGGTTGGTTTCTTATTCTTAAATGGTTGCTAATGGATGATTTGGGGGTCCCTATTTTGAGAAACCACCAAGTGATTGATGATTGTTTTGCTCAACCAGCAGCCCCCTGGAACAGGACAAAAAGCCAGTGGCTCAGCTTCCAGATCTGCGCACTGGCACCTAAAAATTGTTCAATGAACTGAATGCTGAATGTTTGGACGAGAACCCTAATGTTCTATGGGTTTCACGGTTTCACCTTTCATATCGCTCAGTCCTCTCCTTCCAAGGTGAGGTTCCACCCGTTCCAGGGCACCCGACATAATCTGCGGACCAACAGGGCTACCAGCTAGTTCCTGCGCCATCAGCTCAGTGCTTTCCCAGCGACAAGTCCAGAGCTCAAGAACCCAACATTGGATGTCTGAAAAACGGAAACAACAAAATCTGCTGGGTTGTTATAGAAATTTGTATTTCGACAAGGGCGTTGTATATCATCCGCAAGGCGATTATAGAACCTTTGTGAACCAGTCGATCATCAGTCTTCCACAAGAAGCAGCTTCTAAACTCACCTCTCACCATTCTCCCGTCCCTCTCAATTTCCCCGAAGGCCACTAAGGCGTACCCGTGGCACTGTTGAAGGACATGCACCAGTAGCTGTGTTTTATCCGACATTGTCTTGGGCTCTCTTCGGTGGCGGCTGGTTGTAAACACTTTGAAAACAACAATTATCTTGGCAAAACTTGTGTCATGTCACATCATTGGTTTATTACAGACTGCTGACCTAAGTTCACCAACCAATTGGCGGTTTCTTGTCCAGCTAAAGCCACCTGGAAGTGAAAACCAGTCAACTGCCAGCTGGAAAACATTAGTTGACTGCCGTTGACTTTCTACTGCCAGTTGACTGGTTGTCATCCACGACTCTGGCAGTTCGTCCTGCACCAGAGGATGATGAACTTCAAGCAAGAGCTCACAGACCTGTGGCAGGTGCCATGACCTTGTCACAAGCCATTCGTTGTAGCTCACCTGCTTGACACATGTCAACCACGTGATCAGCTTGAGAAACCATGGATCGAAGTGTCTTACTGAGACAACATCACGAATCCCAAATCGAAGAACCTCAGCGCTTGACAAATGTTGCGGATTCAAGTATCACGAACAAGACACCAAAGGCTTGTGTCACGTTAGTTTGCTAGAAAGAACCTCTCATGTTGGGTGCTCAACTTTCCCAGAAAACTGTGTCAAACTGCAGTCTTCGACCTCCGAAATCCATCTAATGCATCTATCTTGTTGGGATCCTGACTAGATCTGTCTGGCAACTGAATCGCGCTCTCTCTCTCTCTCTCTCTCTCTCTGTCTCTGATGTGATCTTTTCAGAAAAATGTGAAGGTTTGTTCATTAAATATGAAGCAGCAGTTGGGGATCGAGTTGTTGAACCATTATTGACCATTCCCAATAACCATTAACCATTGACCATCAACCATTCCCATGAACAACCATGAACCATTCGTTGAATAGCCAGGCCTTATGAAATCAGAGTTCTTTGGCCCAGTTCTTTGGCCCACCAGCCACCTCGCCCAGCCTTGTTGGGGTTCTTGTAGGTATTCCTGGTGAGTGCCAAGACCCTTAAGACCGCCAAGCCCGTCTCGTGGCAGAAGACCTGAGTCACTGAACTGCGACATCCCCAGGGCCCAGGTCAGAGTGGGTCGGAGGTGCCGTGGGATGAACCAACAATAAGATGAGTAGGGAAAATAAGAGAAATCATACTGATGATAATAAGTATTAGAAGAGTTAACAATGAAAATAGCTAAACATATGTATATATGTATATTAAAAATGAATATGATACACTATAGACTCTATAGACTGTAGCTAAAATGCAGATTATACACTACAAAAACAAGAAGAATATGAGAATAACCATCATAACAATGATAGCCACAGCCCAGTGCTTGGCCACCGATCACTGGTGTCAAGCCAATAGCGGAATTGGCCACACCCCCGAAAGTTTTAGTCTGCTTTCGGCTTGGCAATCCTGCTGTTTTACAGGGTGCCAAACCTTTATACAGACCTACACTGTCCGATTTTTTTTCGAAACTTCAAACAAAGGGTATAGCTTGCATTCTGAGAACAAGACATTTTCTCAGTTTTTTCTCTTCTTAAGACATTTTGTTGCGTGTCTTGAAACTGACCGATCACCAATTCGTCATCGCTGCTGCTCTCTTCGCATTGAGCTTTCGACTTTGCTCTCGCACATGGTGGCGAACTTTCCCTGCGCCGCCATGGACAGACCGCTGCAACTGCTAATGGCCAGGGAGACGATGACTGGAACATCAACATCAACAACCACCACCACCACCACCACCACCAGCATGAGTCTATAAGTCAATTCCCACCAGCACATGGATTTCAATTCGAAGTCTTGCTCAAAGCTTGCTTTTCGTTGCTGCGGCTGCTCATTCCAGCATTTTGTTGAACCTAGCTTGAAACAGGTCCAAAGATGGAACCATGCAATCTTTGTGCACGACTGTTGATCAGCGTGCCGTTTTGGTGCTAACACTTATTCTGGCGAAGAAACATGAGTATTTCAAGAACTCCGTGAAGAAAGAACACAGAAAAGAAGCACTTGTCCAAAATTGTGGGGGCCGGGCGGGTGTCAGGGAAAGGGTTTGACAAGGTATCGCTAGGGGTGTGCGAGAGAAGCAACTTACTGCTTGCACTTGTGGGTTGGAGAAGTATGAAGGCTGCAAGTGTTAGATTTACTGCCTGCAACTAACTCACTGACTTTTTCCAAGTATGTAAGTGAAGGCCTACCTCCAAAAGACTTGGGACCGACCATGTACTACATGCAAAAAGTTTGGGCGTGGTTTTTCGATATAAAGTCGACAATTTCTATTTCCAGCACCACGCAAGAGAGACGCATGGTTTTTACAGTTCTGTTGGAAGTGTGCAGGAGACATTTGTTCAGTTCGGTGCTTGCCGTTTCTACGCCTCAGTATACTTGAGTATTTCCGTGCGCAAGTACACAGACAGAAAACTTCACGACTCTTCTGCTTGCTTCTAAGTAGTTGCGCACAAAGCCAGGGACCAGAACCGCACTATTTGCTGGGCAGTTGTCGGCGAGATTGGGGACGCGAGAGCCCCACAACGGTTTGGTCAGTCATTGGAGTGAACTTTGGGACCAGATCCCCACTACTTTTTCTTGCCTTGTGAACGACTGCATGGTTGTCATCTTTGCATCCTTGTCAACTACTGTCATGTGGTGGTTGCCTGCCACTTTAAACATGTAGCAACTTGCTCGCATGCTGGGTGAGCACAAAAACTAAGAATGCTTGCTGGGTCTGTTGCTTTTCCTCCACTGACCAGAAAGTAGCGAAACAAGCAAGAAAAGCTCAAAGCCCGTCCCGTTCTCTTCTAGAAACTGCCAGTGCAATGAATGCAAAGTTGCCGAACCCGGCCTCAAAGTCAGGATAAGATTTCTTGAAATTGGTGTACAGAAAATTGAAGTACAGCGTCCTGTTGGTGCGGCTGAAAAGCAGCGTGTGCCAAAGGGTGGGCCAACAAAGTTTTCGCAGGAAACCACTCCACTTGGGCGTTGCATAAATGTAATCACAAGTTTGGCCCACAATAAGAAGGCCATCATAAGTTGTTAGCAACAATATTCTCCAATCGGCCCAAATGTCATCCATGATGCGTACACAACTGGAAGCAATGACCCTCAAACTTGGTCATCCGTAGATTCGTTGAGTCGGTTTCTTCTCCATTTTCAAATCCAAAAACTCAACGGTGCTAGAGCTGCATCCTTTCCAAGGATGTCAACAAAAACCAGACAGGTAAGTTCATAAACCCTTCAAAACAACCAAATCGCTAGGTCGTTCCCTGGTGACTTAGTCATTGGAGGCTGGCAACTGGGGTGATGGGCACCAGTTGTTGTTCGCATGCTGTCCTGTCATCGATCTTCGGATTGTCTGTCAGCTTCTGGATCAGATCTTCCATCGCCTACAGGCCAAGACAACGTCGGAAACTCACTAAATGACATGGCGAGGAACAAACGATTCTGGGAGAGACGATCATGACGAATATGAGAGTGAGAATAATGATAACGAGGCGGAGGACGATGATGAGGACAATGATGAGGACCATGATGAGGACAATGATGAGGACAATGATGAGGACCATGATGAGGACGATGCGAACGATAATCAAATGACGATGAAAAAGGCGATGATGACAATCACGAGGGCAATGATGAGGACGACCACAACGATGAGCATGATAGCGATGACGGTGATGACGATGAAAACGACGATAATAACGATGACGATGACAACGACAAAGATGATGACGACGATGACGACGGCGATGGCTATGGCGATTGCAAAGCATATAGGTATGTGCCAAAGTCGGATATCCAATAATAACTTAGCAAAAAAACAACATTTTACTAGGAAACCATGGATGGGTTTTGGGGGTACTACTATTTTGGCACACACCCATATGGCGATGACCATGAGGATCACTATCAGCATGACGATGAGCACTACGATGACAATGACGATGACGGTGATGACGACGACCATGATGATGACGACGACGACCATGATGATGGTCGTTGTCAGGGCTGTTGTCACGGCTAAAGTCATGGTAATGATCACAACGATGAGAACACTGACCACAACGACAACGGTGCTGGCAACTATGACAAGGACACCAATAATAACGTCATGGCAAGGGTAGTGGCCGTACAGGACAACTACGGTGCTACAGATGAGCAGGATGCAGGATGCCTTGTTTACGATTGATTTGCGTAACAAGTACAGGAAACATAATCAGATATTGATATAGACAATGGTCATTCAACAGTCAAAGTAGTGTAGCAGATATACACAGGACGAACTACTGGTCTCACCAGGCAGAAATTATGTCCGCGCAGGCATCGACGTGATCAGTTGGACTACCATCAACCACCGTCGCCATCATTGCCATGGTTTTTATGAGGGATGAACATGGATGAACCACATTTTAACATGGATTGACTACATGTCCACCAGAACATGATTTCATTGTTAAACGTTGTTAATCCTGATCAACCACTAGTTGTCAGTCTTCAGCTTTGGCAATCAGCGCTGATCACCCGCCCTACTCATCTCCCATGCCGGATCTGGGGCTCCCAACGGCAGTGAAGCCTAAATACACCGGTTGAATGGCAATGGGGAAGATGAACTTCTCATTGCACCCCGCTCCTGTGGTTTGGCAGCTCCATGCAACAGTCGAAGATGTTGAACTCTGTTAATCCAACCGCAAGTCTTCACAACTCAATGTCTTCCCCAGCAAATTCGCCACAAGCGTACAAGTTTCAGGATTCTACCTCAAAAAAATCAATCTGCACAACTGTCACAAATTGATTCAACTGAGAAGCAGTAGTTCCACCCAAAATCAAGGCATGACACGAAAGCCAGCAGCTTTGAACATCCCTCGCAGCTTCAGTAATTAAAAGGCTCACAATGCATCCGCAACAACCTGCCGGTCGTTCCAAATCTGCCAAATTTGGATCTTCGAAGTCCAGCCACAAAATCTGGACTTTGAATTTCCCAAGATTGGCACTTTAGGTTTTCAGCCGCATCAATTAGTTCATGGTGATTTTCCAACATGCAGAAGTGATGACATCTATGCCCAGTCAATGTGGCTCTTGGTGACTGCAAGGAAGCTGAGGTCAAAACATGTGGTCAGAATCCTGGACTACACTTCCATGCCTTTGAGCTCAGACAACCCTGTCCTGCAATATCGAAGATGGAGTGGTAGAAATAGTAGTGAAGAGTGCCTGCGTTTCTCATCGTTTCGAGCCATTCCAACCGGCCGTCAGGACGCGTCTATGAAGTTTTGAGCTTCCGCACTTTGTCGCAACAAGAAAAAATCCAAGTCCCTCTGAATCCCTTCTGGTCCCCAGGAAAGCAAGGTATATGGTGGTTTCTCAAAATAAGGGTACCCCCAAATCATCCCCAAATAGTCTGTTTTAGATGATCAATAGGTGATTTCAGGGGTTCCCTATTTTGAGAAACCATCATATGGCACACC
>VSDK01021230.1:58024-64181 GCA_009767595.1 Symbiodinium kawagutii
TGTTCTGCTGCAGTTCGGGCTGCTTGACCCATCCGTCAAATGTGACAAAACAGGTTTGAGACTAACCTTGTTGCAGCTATGCTGTTATGCTTGGAAAGAATTATTTGCCCAAGTAAGTTCCGTCGCTTAAGGCTCAGTGAGAGAAACCCTTGCTACCGATTGCTTCGGCTTGGTTTCAGGAATCCAATTGTGGTCAATGGCAATAGTACATAATCAACCGTGCGACGGTGCGATCTGTATAAGCAGTCAACACTAATCGGAAACCAATAAGAGCAGTATTGAGTTAATTGACCAATAAGAAGCAACTTTGTTGGTGCTCTGGCAAAAGTAGCACAGTATCGTGCAATCAAGGGACCAAGAAACTAAGAACCCAATAGAATAAAATCATCTGGTAAACTTAGCAGTGGATCATCCACCACTTTTTTGATGGTTTTCCAGGGTTTCTCTTTTTAAAAAACGGTGGTTTTCCATTGCTACATGCTCCCCAGGCCCACCTCATTTGCCCTTCCCAAGCCATCAGCCAACCAGCCGATTGCTGCCAAGCTGTATCCCCTTTCTTGTTGCTTACATCCCCATTATTGACTGATATCCCTATTGTTGTTGCTTATATCCCCCTTGATATGGCTTATACCAAGTTGTATCCTTTTGTTTCCATTACTGTCGCATTTTTGTACATTGATTGCTATATCGTAAGTTACACATGTTAGTTGTCACATCGGTTACATCATTTGGTGTATCCTCATACCCGTTGTTTATCGATTGTATCATTGGTTATATCACTTCTTATATCCCTGCAACAGTAGATCCGTGTTGATAAAGCACGCCCAGTTTATCGTCTCAATAGCTGGTGATTTATCCCATAATGGGTGGGATATTCATAATATGGACCTAACATTACACCCTTCATCAGTTACAACTGTTGCTTGCAATTACTTATATCATCTTATATCTGTCGTATCCCTAAACCTGTTGTTACATCATTGGTTACATCCTCGAATATCACTCACTTATATCCCTGCATACAAATATGTACCTTTACGGAACTGTAGCTTACTCATATCACTTATATCATCACTTCCATCCCCCTAAATATAGGTCGATTACATACATCACTTTTGTCCCTAGAACTGGGTGCCAAAATAGTGGCAACCCCCCAGTCAACCCATGCTTTCCCGATAAAAATATCATTTTTGGCTGGGGCCCATTGGATGTTACCCGTCATGGCTTGGCACAACCCCCCAACCGTTGGGGTTCCACTGCCCCATGGCTTATCTACGCCTCCGTCGTCCGGTTCCCTCCCGCGTCCTTTTTAACTCCGGATCCGACAGTGCACAGGCCAGTGCTCTGTCGTGATCATCGGAGCCTCGGCACGAAGTTGCAAGGCCGCAACCGCCATGGATGTGAAAAATGGTTTCTGAACGGTTGTTCTCGCTAATGATTACGAATGGTTGATGGTTCTTGAATGGTTCTTGGTGATTCTAAATGGTAAATGGTCCGTGAATGGTTAGTTCATGTTCATGGTTAGTTAGTTCATGTTTGCTCTTGAATGGTTAACAAATCGCTGTTGTCAATAGTTGATCAATGGTTGACCAACGGGTCGAAATGGCTTATCATCCACTGATCAACTATTACTATACCATTGATCAACTATTAACTATACCATTGATCAACTGTTGACCATTGGTTAATTATACCATTGACCAACCAATCAATGGTTTTTCCTTGGTTCATGGTTGGTTAATTATACCAAGGCACGCATATCAAATGGCAAGGAGTCGTTCACCACCTGCCCAGGTCCGAACCGGTGACCGGTTGGAAATCTGGGTCCCTGAAATCAGGTGAAAGGGAACCTTGGTGAATCATTAGAGGTTGATGATGGTTAGTCACTAGTAATCCTTAATGGTTAATGAATACTGGTTAATGAATAGTGGTTAATGAATAATGGTTCATGAATAATGGTTAATGAATAATGGTTAATGAATAATGGTTAATGAATAATGGTTAATGAATAATGGTCAATGGGTACTTGTTGATGATGGTTGCTCACTAATGATGAGGCTTAATGATGGTTGATAAATAATGGTTGATGAATGATGGTCAATGACGGATTAGTGTTGGTTAATGATGGTTAATGAATACTGGTTCATGAATCATGGGTCATGATGGAATAATGTTGGTTCATGATGAATAATGGTTGATGATGATTAGTTGGTTGATGGTTCGTTAATTTTTTTCATGGTTAATAGTGGTTACTGATGGTCAGTGATCGTCAGTGATGGCCAATAATGGTTGATGATTCACCTTGATTAATGACGGTTTGAATATAGGTTGATTCTAATGATGACTTCTTTCTGCCTGAACTAAAAGTCTGAAATTCAACTCACTTGGAAGCTATGCGGGCCACTCTTGCATAATAGCTGCTTAGGGTTGTAGACAACAGCCCCACTCTTCCGCTCACAGTTTTTCATGAAGACTTGATACTGACCGGCAAGTTGGAGTGTCTAGTCTCAGGTCGGTGAAACCCTCCAGGTCCCAACTTTACGCTGGGATCCCACCTGCCTGGGCAAGCACTCTACTTGAGGACAAAGAAACAAATACCAGGGATCAAAGTACCAAAATGATCCTTTGTAAATATGGTTGCTAGAATTTTGCTTGACAAACTCAGTGCTTTTCCTAGAAAATATACGGTGTGCTTGTACTCCCATATCTCCGTGCTACCAAGCCATGAATGGCACGAACCGCCTTCCGAAAACCATCGCTCTTCCCGACGTCATGCACCACCAAAAAGACCTCGCGTTGCGCCCGCAACAAATCACCCGTCGTGGCAATTGACCTTTTGCGTCCGCAACTTGTCCGAATCTGTAAAGCGCGGTTCGAGAACCAGTAACCCCATTGCGTGGGTTTGCAGCTACATGGCACAGCTGTAACTTCCTCAAAACAATGCTGTTCCATACCAACAACTCTTGACTGGTTGTGATACCTTTAGTGACGAATCCTTCACTTTTCAGCCATGCCCGTTCATCACGGTTTCTTGAACTTGGCACATCAACAAGAACTGATCCACTGCGGCAGAAACCCACCACGAAACGCGTGGAGATTTGGAGGCCAAGCACCACGACCTGGGACCCGCCGCAAGTTGGTCACCAACGGTCTGAGCCAAAGACCAGCATACTCCACCAATCATCTTCGCTGGTCATGAAGGATGCAAACTTCCTGGAAAGCGAGAACCCAAACCACAGGGAGCCCTGCCATCACGGATAAGCCCAAACGAACTGCACTTCACCCTGCTTAGCTAAGATCTAGATTGCAACCGATGTGTTGGCGTTTATATGCATTCAAATCGATACTTTGGGAGTGCTAGGACTTTCAGCTGCAAATGTCAAGAGGACAGAGACACAAAGTGTATCCAGGCATCATGTCAATATGGCCAACTATTCATGGGAAACCCAACAGTACAAAGTGGGCTTCAGAAATTCCATAGGTTCCCTTCCCTTCTATTGTTAAACAGTAGGGTGCACTAAGGTGCCATCAGAAATTCCATAGGTTGCCAAAGTGTGGAATCACTTCCTGGACCTTCCCTGAAAGTGACTCTCAGGTGTGCCCCCATGCCATCACTTCCTGGCCGACTCTGAACGGCAGCTCTCCTGCAGAACTCGTTGTAGTCATCTTTCTTGTTGCCAAGGTTGATGAACTTCCCCGGCACCTCGCACAATCTGTAACCCCCCGGAGCTGGCGAATCCCATGGACGGTGATGGATGTGTAGATGTGTATGTACACACGCATGTTCGTATTTGTATCTATGAGTATCTACTTATGTATCTATAGATTTATTCGTGTATGTATTGATTTATTTGATTTTATTTGTCTATACTTATGTACATATATATATATATATATATACCCATTTATCTATTTATCTATGAAACTATTTATTGATTGATTTATCTATTTGTTTCTTGTATCTATCTATGTATTTATATCTATCTATTTATTCATTACATATCTATTTAAATATATATATATATACATATGTGAATTCATTCATTTATCTATTTATTGATTTATCTATGTACTGATTCATTCAAATTTATTTGTCTATGTGTATTGATCTATCTACTGATCTATTGATTTTTCTATGTGTCTATCTATTTGTTTAGTATCTATGTAGATAGTTTTATTCATTTACATGTCTATATATTGAATATATACATAAATATATATATATATACCTATCTATATACTTAATTGTTCATGTATGTATCTATATCTAGGTATTTATTCATCTACTTATCTATTTACATACATATATATGTATTTATCTATGCAATTATATATATATATATTATAATAGTTATATATATATTGTCAATATATATATATACATATTTCTGTATCTATATGCGTATCATGCCAGGTGTGTATACAAATGCACATATTATCCCAAAGAATAGAGACAGAGATGGAGATGGAGATGGAGTTTTCAAAAATAGATAGGCATGTCAGTAGGTAAATGGATGTGCAAAAACGTGTATGCATGCAAAGACTGGAATAATTCGGTTGTGCAGTACTTTGTGCAGTATGTAGTTTCATGCTTGTCTGTCTGCGTGGGCACCGACTGCAAGCCCCTTACAAAGCAGGTCCTGTGACAAACTATCACCAGCGGTCGTGATCTCTAGAATGCTCAAGATCAGAGTCTCCCTTTGGTGCTGGGAATGCTGGGATACATGCTGCCAACTGAGAAAAAAGTGCCCTTAGGTTCATGCAAACTTCAACGGATTCCAAATTGGGCTAGCCTCAACCAGATTCATAAAAAGTTGAAGGACCGAAGCAGGGGAAAGGTCCACAACTTTGGATCATCTCCTTGTCTCTTTGCTTGTCACTCGCAGGTTCCATCTATTCCTTGAACATCGAAGTTCGAGCAAATTCGAGCAACGCCATCTATTCTTCGCTCACGTGTCAGGTTACTGGCCCCCATAACTTCAACCGTTCATGGCTTGGGGTAACTGCAGCCGAGCCATCCATCTGAGTTCCCTGTCCTTGTCCATGCTCATGGGACCCCGGTTGCCCGCAGACACACATTCCAAACCAAAATCTTCCTGCGCGCAACGCGAAAATGCGAAATCAACGATCTTCAAGACGTGGTTCCTACGAAATCCGAAGCTCTGGCAGCTGTGGCAGCTGTCCTAATTCCCATCCTAAAATCTGAATCTGCGAAAACTGGCCCCTGAAAATGCCTAAGTTGCGAATCCTGGGATGGTTGATTGAACCAGAAAGTTCAATGCGGCTTCAGGGCAGGCAGAAGTGGACCATGGCTGCTGCGGCTGGTTGATGTTTTCATGACTCTCACCACATTTGGCATCGCTCGGTTCCCCCAGAATTCTGGACTATTTCGGCGAAAGATGGCCAAATCTGATGGCAAAACGGTGGAACGTGAACTATGTCGAACCAACCCCAACACTGTCCAAAAACAAGTCTCTGCACTGTTTTTGAAGCTCGTGACAATTGATGATGGGTCATAAAGCGGTGCTTTATGATGGGTTACAGTAATTATTGTTAATCGTAGGCTAATCATAGTGAATAGTTCACATGGACTGCCGTTTGGTATCGTCACAAGGTTGCTCTTGCAAACAGAAAGCAAGGACCTCTACTGCCTATCTGCACCTTGCCAGCACCCCAAGCAGTGCCAATAACCCCAAACCCACAACACATCTACAAGTTTGGATTTTACAACCCTACCCCACCTACTACGCGGATATCGCTTTGACTCGAGACATTGATGAATGATAAACACATATTCACAAACCACTACTAGATTTGCCTAAATAGCTTGTGATTTACCATCAAATATGGGTGATATTGAAAATGAATCTCGCAGGATCTCCCAGTACTGTTGGCACAAATGGCAACGATCCACAGCCATGTCACTTTTGACGCTTGCTGCCCACCTTCAAAGAACTGGAGTAGCATGCGAGGAGCGCAATGATGGCTCCTACTGTGCCTGGCTCAGGGAGGAACAAGGCAGGAACAAAAGGAGGATGAAGAAAATGAAGTGCACAACAAGAAAGAGAAGGACAAGAATAATGACCCAACAACAACAACAACAACAACAACAACAACAACAACAACAACAACAACAACAACACCAGCTGCTGCTGCT
>VSDK01021230.1:67575-92575 GCA_009767595.1 Symbiodinium kawagutii
CGGATAGCCGCCAATGGCTGGGCACAAACCATGGTTTCACGCTTGGGTTCAAAAGCAAGGTTGAAGTGTCGTTCATCCTTGGGTAACCAAGCAGTTACTGGCTTACCTTGTTCGTTAAGTCATCATCCCCTTTTTTGACCCATGACCAAACGTGTGTGCGCGCCTTCTTGCCCGGCTCCACTGGACCAGGGTCTGAGCGCAGCTGAAGCGGACATTGCGTAGTGAAATCTATTGAAGTTTATCCTATCTTTTTACCTATTGTATCGATTATCATCATTATTACATACTGCTTTGTTGATGTTTTATTGTACTTGCTACAATCGTGCATGTTCTCTGACCAGCAGTCAGTAACGGTTTACAATAAATATACATATTTGCATTGAAGAGGCACGTTGCTCCTCGTAATCATCAAATGAGAACGGTGCTCCTTTTTCACCTTCTGCTGCAGCATATGTATCACATTTGTTGCAAATTGCCGCTTGACAGATCATGCTCTTACCGTAAGCGGTCAGACCAGTCAGTGTTCCTGAAATATTGTTTGGTGGCATATCCCTCTTCAACATACAATTTGTCAAACAGCCATTTTGCACAAGAATTTGTCGACACCAAAACACTGTGTGGATTTGTCTGTAGAAATGGTGGTACCTACTGACCATCCAATAACAGGCATCATGAATAGGGAAACTACCATTTTTGAATAGTGCACCCTTTATGGACAATTCCATATATACAATTGCAAACATATGGTTCAAAACTCAGCACCCTTGACCAATAGTCGTCAATCGTCAATCGTTATGAACCATTGAGCACAAACTGTTATCAACATTAACTATTGACGATTTGTTCTCAAACATTGACTATTCACCATGAACCATTGTTAATCTTTAGTTTTATCAAGTTATCAATCACTGACTGATGGTTCAATCAATAACTAATGGTCAACCATTATTACACTCTGGCAAACTAACCTAGAAGCTGAAAATCACCATTTTGATTCGTGAAACCACTATAAATAGTGGATTTTCCACTTCCAGGTTAGTTTGCTGGAGGGTAGCCATCAATCACAATTGCTGACCATCCCAGATCAGTGCTGCCATCCACCCACTGAGCCGGTCACTGCAGGCAGAATTGCCCATGGCCGACCTGCCGACAAGATGATAGCAGCCTAGCAGCCTTGAGAGTGGCAAATCGAATATCATGATAGTGATTAGTATTGTAAGAGTATGCAATAATGAGAATAATAGTAAAAAATAATAAAAAATAATAATGATAATTAAAAAAATAATAGTAAGAATAACAATAGTAAAAATCAAAAGAATAAGGAGAATGATAATGATAATAATAGTCATAATAATAATCATGATCATCAAAAAAATGATAATAATAACAATAATAATGATAATAATAATAACGATTACAATAATAAATCACTGATAAGAAAAAACAATAATAATAACAATTGTTGTTGTTGTTGTTGTTGTTGTTGTTGTTGTTGTTGTTGCTGGTGTTGTTGTTGTTGCTGTTCTTGTTGTTTGTTGTAATGAGAAACGTAAGAATAGTAGTGATAATGATGATGAATTTCACTAAGACTATTACTAATAACAGTAATAGTGATAGTAAACAATATGAAAACTATTGTTCTGATATTCATGATGATGGTGGTGATGATGATGATGATGACGATGATGCTGCTGATGATGATGATGATGATGATGATGATTATGCTGATGATGCTGGTGATGATGATGATGGTGATGATGATGATGATGATGATGATGGTGATGATGCGGGTGATGATGATGCGGGTGATGATGATGCGGGTGATGATGATGATGATGATGATGATGATGATGATGATGATGGTGATGATGATGATGATGATGATGATGGTGGTGGTGATGATGATGATGATAATGATGATGATAAGCGTAGCACAGATGATGAAAGCCAACACTATTCATCATAACAGCACTTAGAAGAAGAAACTGACTAATTATGATGGTGATGCCAATGAATAACAATAGATGACCAAAAATATCAGTGATGTTGCAGGATACTGTTGAGTGACGACACATAGCAGGTAGGTTATCCGCTGTCATTTCAGGTTTCCTAGATGTCGGATTGCACGTGATTGTTTCCATCCAGGGGTCGGCAACAGTAGGATTCTTGTTGGGGATAATCTCCAAACACGGGCTTCTACAATTCACCCTGATCCGTACATGTCGCCTTCTTTCAAAGTTCCACCAGCTCAAACCTGGAGTGAAAAGAACAATCCTGATATGTAGCTCTTGGTAGTGGAACCAGTAGCTGGTGAGAAACGCGTACGCTTGCAACGAAGTTTCCAAAGGAGGCTGCTTGGGCTGTATCAGCCCATTTGTAATACATACATATATCATATATCTATCGTTATTAATCTATTCATGTTATTGATCTATTCATCTATTTATGTATGTATCCGTTTATCTATGCATCCATTTACCTGAAGGTTTCTCAAAATCGGGCTACCCAAAAATGGTCACCAAAAATCGTTCTTGATGCATCATAATCAATGAATCATCCTGCATTCATGCATCATATGGCCAATGGTAAATGATGGTAAATGGTGGCTGAGCATAGCTGATGAATGATTTGGCTGTTTCTCAAAATAGGGGACCCAAAAAATGGATGCTTTATTAAATGGTCAATAATGGATGACTTAGGGGTACCCCTATGACTTGAGAAACCACCATTTAGTGGGTCCTCTATTTGGGTCGACACCCCTATATCCATACAGCAGCGCCATCGCTGCGCCTGTCCAAGGCCTCAGCTCAACTGCGCCAGCAAGGTGGTCGTTCAGTGGTCAGGGGACGGCGGCTTCAACGGTGGGCGGTGCGCCAATGGTTGAGGATTGCCAGGTTCATAGATGGTGCTTACAGGATGCTTACCTGATGCTTACCTGGTGATCATTGAAAATAATGATTTCCTGGCATTCGTTTCTGAAAACAAGAGATCTCTGGTCGCTCCACAACCCTGAGCCCTTCGAGAAAATTCTACCGAGCTTTTGCCAAAAAGGCGGCGTCGAGAGTTCTCCAAGAAAAGAAAATGGAGGATTTGAGCATCAAAGATCGATTAGCATCAAAGATTTAAATGATTCACGAATGGAGGCAAATACCGCAGTCCACAATCAATGGACACCACATGCTGGCAGCTGGAGATTTAACAGCAGGAAAATGAGCACATGTTTGTATCTCAAAAGAAGTTGCTGAATCGAAACATGCCCGGCACTGCCAAAACATCGTGCATCAGAAATCTAGGACCCGTTCAGGTCTACCTTCTTTAAAACAACGGCATTGCTTGGTCCAAAGCATCCTTTCACTGGAAAACAACCTGCATCATCAGTGCAGTGCTCCGCAGTACCACAACACCCACCTCCCCCCCCGCGTTGCATTGCCTTTCTTGCAGCCAAGGCACGGTTCAGGCAGCAGATGTGGCGGGAAAATCAATGCATGGTGGCTGCAACTATTTTTATCAACTCAATGTCTCTGCACAGCTGCGGGAGGCCGGAGGCCAAGCGACAACTGGTGGCGCCCCTGCCAATCTGCACAACTGGGACGGGGTGCAAAGATCTACTAGGGGCAACTGCATTGCGATCCAACTAAATACTATGGTTGATTATTGTGGTGCAAAAATCTATGGTTGATCCATAGTAGTTAGTGGTTGACAATTATCCGGCAACTATTCATTGCTATGCAAAGACTCAGGGTCCAAGAAGTTTCGCCCTGCTCAGTATTTGGGGATGTTCACCATGTCTTGAAAACGCCAGCTTGAAACCAGGGAGTTTGGAAACCTGCAGTGTGACATGTCTTGTGGATTGCTATCTTTTGTCATGCTCCGCTTACCCATGTTTTGAAGCCAGTTTCAAGAACAAACAACACAGCCCATAGGTCACCGCATACCCACTTGTTTGGATCAGACCCAAGTTCTGTTCATGTTCAGTCCCACCCTTTACCCAATTCATTCCCAGCCCAAAATGTCCCCAGAAAGCGATCCTCCGCTGACCAAAGTTGAAGATTCCAAAGTCCGGGATGATGCGATACACCACTCATCCAAAGAAATTCGCTCGGCACATTTCCGCGGATGGACCGGAGCAAACCAGAGATTGCATGAGCTCTTGTGATTAGACATGTTTCCTCACAAGGACTCATCCAATGGCTGAGGATCTTGTCTGCAAAGTTCCAAAGCGGACGTTGACGCAGCACCAACATCAAGAGCTGCTTGAAAGGTATCGATCTAAGCATAGAGGTGTTCCTGGGTACTCTCAATGGCAACCCTAGTGGCAAAGCCTCAGCAGATTTGCAAAGAGGACTGCCATGGGTGACGTGGCGCACCCGTTACGGGTGCGCAGCTCCTGTTTCACAGCCATGTTGGAATGCATGGAATAGCAGAGGGCCTACATGGCTTGAGTCTTGTTGCGTAATGAGGAGATCAGACGTCAAAAGTGACTCAAGGTTTGAAGGAAATCACCCATCAAAACTGGGATGTGGCTCATTTTTTATCACAGCAATTTTTACGCCTTTGTCCCTCAGTCACAGTGGTCAATCCCCCACCAACCATCACCATCATCAACCATCAACCAGTTCCAGTTGGAATATATCCCTAGTACTGTTGCTTATTGATGATTGATCTCATAGTATGCTTGCTATATCCCTTATTAAGACCACCAACCATCACCAACATCAACCATCAACCAGTTGCAGTCATCATCAACGAGTTGTAGTTGGTATATCCACCAACCACCAACCACAACTGGTTGATGACGGTCAATACGAATAAGGGACATACCATCAACCATCATCAACCATCAGCAAGGCTCGTGAACCTCCCTTGTTAAGAGGTTCAATATTGTGACCCCTTACTAACAGTTGGTATCATCCCTCTCATCATCAACCACCAACCAACCACCAACCACCAACCACTCATTAACCACCAACCAACATCAACCAACATCAACCAACATCAACCAACATCAACCATCAACTCATTAACCAACCACCAACCATCACCAACCATCACCAACCATCACCAACCATCACTACCAACCCTGCCAACCCTGCCACCAAACCCCGCGGTCGAGCTCGGCGCTGCGAGGAGGAGCCGCCGGACCGGCCTCGGTCGACTTTGCCAGGTGCCCCCGGAAGCAAACTCCGCGAAAAACTGACGAAAAGATGGGGAAAAACCGGGGAAAACTGGTGGAAAGTCATGGAAAACTGGGTGAAAACTGGGTGAAAACTGAGGGAACCGGGACGTGATCCGAGCCATGAGCCTGTGATTTGTTGACGGCTGAGATCGACACCATGAAACTGCAGAGATAAGTCGATCATCGAGCAACTGTTGGGATCCATCGGTCGTAAATGTATCTTGACAACATTTCAACCCGGCAAAATGTCATATTGAACAGATTGTTTATATGTTTCTAGGCCTGTGACGATCCAGGGGCAAGAACTAAACCAACGCTTCTTGCAATATTTGGAGGCTCCATGTGGTGGTTTCTCAAGTCATAAGGGACCCAAAAAATGGTTGCTTAGTTTCTGGAAATGACTATTGATAGATGATTTAGAGGTACCCCTCTGACTTGAGAAACCACCTTGTACTGATCCTGACCAGTTGAATCAGACGGTGCCACTAGGAGCCCCGGCAGGAAGACCATTACGAATGGCTTCCTGCCTGGTTCGCTCCTGCTCCTCTGCCTGTGGCGGAGATACCCGTGGTTGGCTGGGGCTACCGTTGATACCTGGATTTATCATGGCTTTCCCTTGCGCTTGAGGATGATTTTGGAGCTACTGCAAATGACTGGCCTTACATAAGCAACCAATGGCAGTGGGTCATAAACATAAGAGAGTCAGTGCCTTGGGTAACATCTATGACTTCTCGTGCATACGGATATTATTTGGGCATTTTTGGGCGAGGATTCCAACGAAAAAGCTTGATACGACCAACATAGTCCAGGATGAAGAAGAGTTGTGCAAACGGAACCAATAGAATAGAAAGGACAGGACAAATGGAAATGGCGAGAGGCTGGTCATCATGACGCTTCGATAAACCCAAATTGCTGTTTTCACAATCAGCTCTCTGCCAACACCAAACTCAACCTCTGGCAGTTCGATCACAAAGTTGCAAGCGTGGGAAGTGAAGCAATCGCCAGGGCACAGATGGACCGGTAGCAGCTTTCTCCTTTTGTGCACCGCCCTTGGATCAGTTCTGTTGCGCCTTGGCAGTCTCTGCTGCTTTGACCTTCAGGTACCGCGCCAGAAGATCCAGCAGAAAGCTCTTCCCCGTCCGGTACCTGAGGCCGGAGCCATCTCCAGCCGCTGCAGGGAACAGCACCAGGGTTACGGGTCTCCTATCTTTCAACCTCGGAGTGATCCCAGCACCTGAGGGAAAATCGAGACCTGAAGTCTTCGAAGTCCAGCACTGTCACTCAAAGAGCCGAGTCTTCAAACATCCGTCAAAAATGAAAAAAAAAAAACACAGGGGGTTGTATCCCCTTAACCTGCTCGACGTTCAGAGACCCGCTCATTGGTCACAGCAAATGATGTTGCTGGTACATGATCCCATAGTGATCATAAGTGGCATGGAAACCAACCTCTTCTGGCGCTACATCTGCAGAAGCACCAGATCCCGGCCCACGTGCCCATGACCGCAATGACGGAGACCAGGCTTGCACCAGAGGCATCTAAGCGAGCGCCTCAAGTGCCCCATCTGCCCAGAGGTTCACCACTGCGACTGCCTTTCCTTCAGTGATCCCCTGCCAGCCCTGCCAGCCCTGTATGCCTCTTACCCAGTGGAGCGTGTTGGTAAGCTGCTTGACCTCTGGCCATTTGAACCACGAATCAAAAACCGGTTTCGTTCGAATGGCTCAAGTCATCATACACAACACATAAATGATCAACCGCCTGCTGGCTAGTGTTGGTGGTTACATGTGGTTACCAACCATTTTTTGGTCAGCACAGATTCTGAATGCTTGGTGAACTGCTTGTCTGTTTGTACCAAGAACCAATAGGTGAACAACCCTTTTTCGGCGTGGGAATACCAAAAGGTGGTCATAGGTACCCCCACTGCATCCCCCACTACAGTACTTGGGCAGCTCGTATCGTTCACTCATGGTCGATAATGGTTAACCGTGGGCTGTATCACATCATGGACCCTTGTTGTTTTGGCAATCCTACTTGATCATCGACCATTACAAACCCTAGGGTTGGTTCTCATCCACCAAAGTTATATCACCAGTGTTGCCATTGTTCACCATCCCAAGTCAGCCTTTGTCGTTGACCTTGGCTCAAGTTCCAAGGATTCACTAAACGAAAATGAGCAGCGAGCGGAAAAACTGAGAAACTACTGATGCTAACTGTATAACCTTCACCAACTGCCTGAAGTGTACTTAAGTAAACAGCACATCCTAATTGTTGACAGGATACTCAATATCCTCGATTTCAATATCAACGTTCTGAATATCCTTTGTGAATAGGATGTGCTGTTAATACTATTCATGTTCTACTTTGCCCTAGCAGGATTCGCTGATTCTTCACGATGAAACCCTTGGGGATCTAGAGGATGCGTGTCAAAACCGCCTCCAACCTGTGAGTAAAAGTTGGGCAAAATAATTGATATCTGCTTGGTGATTAGATGCCGCATCCCAAAAACTTGTTGGCGATTCTACAGTTTTCACCAAAAAAATATCAGCTGAAACCACCAAGAAGAGGATTGTTCAGCATTTTCGCAGCTCACAAATCGCCATGGTGACGACGGTGGCAAGGTACATATCTGCTGCAGGTTCTCTGTCAGGATCTCCACCTCTGAAGACTCCTGTTGTCGCGCTTTTCGAGTGGGAGGAATTGTATAGGTTGGTAAAGATGCTCCATGTATGGGCTGTTTTGTAGGTAAATGTAACTAAATATACTATACCTGAAGCATCTGGGTAGGGAATTGATATGAATCTATGGTAATGGTTATGCTTGGGAAGTATTGTGCTTGTTATGCTTGGGAAGTATTGTCTTTGTTACTAATGCTCCTTACTGTGATTAATTCACGGTAATGGTCAATACTGGCCGATGATGGTGATAGAACACTATGATTGATTGTGGTTAACATGCCCTGAATGGTCGTGCATACCTTTGTTGCATACGCAGCGAACGGTAACATGATATGTGTACACATGTGTGTGTGTGCACCTTCATGGGTCTAGGCGAGTGAAATATGCATGTGTTTGTGAATTGCGTGTTTCTGTCGTGTAGTATAATTCCATGAAGTGAAAAGGGGGTTAGCAAAGAAACTCCCCTGGGTAAAAAAGAGTAAGTACCAGTTGTGGTAGAAATAACCAGACTATCACTCTGCATCATTGCTTTCGCCATTACAAAAAGAAAGCTTTCTTTGTTAATTACATTCTACCTGAAGAGCCAACGGCTATGCCCGCACCAGTGATGCTAACACCTCAAAGCAATACTGTACCACGTCATCACATTATCCGATGGAACAACTGAGCTGATGCAAAACATTGGGTATTCCAACTCGGAGTGTCCAGTTTGTTCCGGAGCAAAATATGAATCTAATGAGTCGCCCGAAAACAGAGATGTAGACTCTTTTCTGGCGTCTTCCCCGACGGACTACTTCCTAAGCTACATCTTAAGTTGGCTCTGCAGTCCTTTTAAGTTGAGTCGTCCTTTCATGAATTGGTTCTGTAGGTCTCTACAGTGGATGATTATCTGCCTCTCCACAAGTCTCAGGGCCCTGACGGCTTTCAACTCCAGAATCTTCAGCGGAGCGTTCTGCGGATAGCCTGAAGCAAAACGGCACGACGAGTGGCTGCTGGAATTACAAGACCCAGAAAACCAATGGAAAACCAATGGAAAACCAACGAAAAACCAATAGAATACCATTGCTTGTCCAAAATGGACCGCAAATTGCCGTTCTTTTTTGAACAGTGCACACTAATTGCATCAGCTGTTACGAGATCTCAACTCCTTTGAGAATCCAAACAATTTCCATACCTGTTGCAAGCCTGAAAGCCTCCTTGATGAGGTATGAAATCAAAGGCAACCGACGACAAAGCCCATGGTATCCCTGGCCCTTAGCATCCCTAGTGGTGATTATTGCGGTAGGAGCAACACACGCGACCCGATTCCAGGACAAACAACAAACTGCCCATCACTTGGAAGCAAAACATATACCATTGTTTTGAAGAATGCCACTTTGCAGTCATGTACGTAGGCACCGTTCGAACAAAACTCTGCTCGCAGCACCTGCTACAGCCCGACCAGCCGCAACCCAGCGTCCTGCCATCTTCTCAGCCCATGAGCACGGCCACCGCAGCTGTTGAACCAAGTTGCGAGCGCAAAAATCTCAGAGGCAAAGAGCGCAGTGCGAAGGTTCACAGCTTAGTGAAAACGCCAATTTCCGAATCATCAACAAATCGACCAACCAATGGTTAAATCACTCATTACCAAGCAATATTAAGCATGACTGACCATCCTATCAAAAAGTTATTGGTGCATCCTCCAAGCAGCTTGCCACGCTGATAACTGCAGTCCTCCGGCAGATCGTTGACTTTTTGATGCGCCGACGACACATAAAGAGTCGTGGTTTGCTTCCAAAATGTCGAGGGAAGGGTTCAATGCTCCAAGTAAGGGCTTCACTATGGTTCACTGTTCACACATGCTTGAAGAACAGCCAAAGAATTTGCTAGAAATCCACAGATGCAGCAGTTGAGAAGAACCAGCATGTTGCCTTCCGTTGACTATTCATCCTTCCACTGGCTTTTGGAAACATTCCGATGTGTTGGGACCGAGGACCAGTGCTCTTGATCCCTTGACCGAAGCATCAGCACCACTCTGACAAGTGCACATAATACTTCATCAGGTTTCGGTCACGGGACTTTCCCGGAGCACGGGCTCAAGTACCAGTGAAAAATAGTCAGTCTGAAGCCTTGCAAAGCCTTGCAAATGACCCAACAAAGGAGTCTGAGCCAGCCAGCTCAGCCAAACCTTCCCCTGCCAATCGAAACAGGCGGCAGATGTGTCGAAAAACGCGACGCTGGAGCGATGCTGGAGATCCAGCTGGAGTGGCGCCGTGGCGTACCACTGGCTTGGGCACTAAGGATGGCTGTCGACAGTGAGAATTTGGAGGCACATCCCATCTTGAGTAAAGCTACCTGGGGATTAGTGATTAGTGGGACGAGGTCATTCAGGGCCAGTGGGATGCTTCAAATAACGGTGAGTTCGTTGGTGCGAAAATCTGTCTGTGAGAGTAATTTTGACTGCCAGAGACCAGCAATGAGAATGATCAAAGGGGCAGCCAAGCACCTTGGGCTGAGTACAATAGTCAAAACCAGCTTGTTGGAAGGCTCGGCAGGAACGACAGCACATAGCTAGCAACAACACTTCCCCTTCAGGACATTGGAAAATGTTTCCTCAATCGTCCCAGCAATCAAAAATAATGGTCATATCAACAATTGACAAGAAATGATCACGAGAATCATTCTTACTGTTGGATGACCATTCCCTATTGCACACTCGGAACCGTTCAAACATGTTCGCTTGCTCAGGGTGGGTCCCTACCCCTCTGGTTTGGAAGATCACAGCTAATTTATGGTCAGTCAACCTTGCTATTCACATTTTTCAAGCTTGAAAAAACACAGGGGTCCATCATGGCTTATGCCTCGCAACTGGACTGCCAAGTGGCCTCCACCAATCGGACTAGAACTCACAACTTTCTTTTGAATGTTTTATATTATATAATATATTTTTGTATATCATTGTCTATTTATATATATATATATCTTCCTAATTATCTTAATCGATGAGGAACAAATGCTGTCTTCTCGCCTGATGGACCAGGTTTACAACTACTGAAAGGATCAGAAAGATCTTTGTTGAGCCACCCATACCAAACCTCCGCACCAGCACGAGCCTTAGAACCATTGATTTGGTGCATGATTCGTTCGAAATCATCACCGTTCGAGAAAAAACCAGGGCGAGCCCCTTGCAAACCGTTCAGATTCAGCGCCGTTCGGATTCAGCAAGCTGAGCCAAGAGAGTGGCTAAGGTCTGGGACCCGGGTCTCTTGTCAGGCCCGCTCCTGGTTTCTTGGGAAAAAGTTGCTAAGCGAATTATGGGTCAAAATTGAAACAGAAACGAATCAGCGACAGAAATTCCCTTTTGGATCCATAAGCCATATTGACCCATGCAAAAAAAAGGCAGAAAGCACTGCCAACCCACGGTATGGCTGGTGTCTCCAATGCAGACCATGGCACAAATGTTGTGAAGCTAAGAGACTGCCCCTAGAAAAAACATGACAACCACCGATTGTGGAATCAACAACTGCGCATCCAATCAATTCAAACAGCTACATAAAGGTTGTCTCTATCAGTCGTCACCAGCATATCAACGACAGTGATGACAACGACAACGACAACAACAACCACAACCACAAAAACAACCGCAACAACCACAACCACCACCACCACAACCACCACCACAACCACCACCACAACCACCACCACCACCACAACAACAACAAGATTTGCAAACAACAGCAACAATAGAGCAGCTAGTGCTTCAAATAGCGGGACTATCGATTTGATGTAGTCACATTCTTCATCTTGTTTCCCACCTGCTTGGAAACCCACCATGCGCTGTGGGATCTACCACCCTTCGGCGGTCGAGCAAAGATCAACAGCGTCACATCAGGCTGAGGTTGTCCAGGACACTATGGTGGACCCCCAAAGCAAAGACGTAATGCCAAACCTACAGTAAGACTTTGAGTTGCGATGCCAATTTTTTGGGGACCCAATGTATCAGGACAACCCCACCAAAAAAAGGGGCCTGAAGAATCAAGGTGTTGACAAGTCGTCCGATTTTCTTCGGGCTTGGCAAGTCCTTCAACTCTCCCGGTGGCCCCCCACCCCTGGGTGTCAGCTCCCAAGAGGTGAAGGTGATGAGCTCAGAGAATGTCAACCTCTTTGTTTTGTTCTCAAGAACGGTGAAATTAATGTTCAATACCCAGAGCTTGATAAATGACTTATTTTTCAATACTAGTTTCAACTTTCAAAAGCCATTTTGGTCGATCGTTGGTGTTGTTTCTTACCTCTGAAATCAGGGTTGTTTCTAGTGAAATGAGAGTACCACCGAGTGGTGGCCTCCCCACGAAATATTCTTTATGCTGAATAGGCATAAATTGCTGGATGCGGTTGTGCGCGTGTCTGTGTCTGCATGCCCTGATTTCAAGAAACACGCCCTGCCATTCACGAATGCAATCAGACCCACAACGGCTTTTAGAATTCATCATGACAAAGAGTCAACACCAAGATTTCGAGCAAAAGCAGTCGCCATGCTGCAGAAACACTTTGCGGAAAGAATCCGCGGCGTTTTGTCCATAACTTCGATCCCCACAAGATATCCCCTCGAATTGGTACTTTAGGAATGATTGGTTCAGGAGATCACAAATCATGGAGACCTCAAAAAGCCAGACCTCTGCTAAAGACACAGGCGTTGAGGCAGGACAACAGTGGGTCAAACTCACAGCTGTCAACAGCGATCCACAGCCCGCGGGTACTCACCCTGCGGCACGGATCCGACCTAAGCGGAGAATTAGATGGAGAACGAGTCACCATCACTGTCACAGTCGTTACGGCCAGAACTGAAGGCTGAAACAGTGAAGGATGCCTTAGCCGAGTCACTGAAGTCGAGGGGAGGGGAGAACACCTGGGTGTGTCCATCAATGGTGGTACCTACGGGCACCATCCAAGATCATAGCCATGAGTAATCAGGAAACCACAAGTGTGCACAAACCCAATTGACTTGTCTCAAAGTTTGTCAGTTTGTCAATTGCTGTAACCGAAATCCAGAGAAAAAACCTGCCAAATGTGACAGAATTTCAAGCAGTGTGGCACTGCTTTGTGCCCAACATCTTCACACTTCTTGGTTGTTTCCCACCAGGGAGTGCTCACAATTGTGTGTGTTGTGTTGCATCGATTTGGCGTTGAGACTGTCACAAATGAGCGCGATATGTCTCTGCGTGTTTGTGTGTGTGTGTGCCAGAAATTCCTTGCAAGTGTTGCGATCTATGGCAATCCAGGATTTGTGGTTCGGCTAGTGCCAAATCTTCGAAATGGGATGTGGTGGTTTCTCAAGTCCCAGGGAACCCCCAAACTAGTTGGTTTATATTGCTATAAATTGTTCATAAGTAGATGATTTGGGGGTACCCCTACCTTGAGGAACCACCATCTAAATAGCTGAGCACACGAGGATTCGTAGCAAATATGACGTTCATGTCGAGACAAAGGGGTTTGGTGGAGGCTTATTTTCAAGCAACTAAACCCCAGCCAATGCATCAACCAAACCTGCTGGGTTTCTCGCCAATAGAACAGTGGCTTTGGATTCACTGAAAACCACCAGTCTTGTAGAAACAAACTCTTAGAGTTCCAAGCAATCAACTGTACTATCAGTAGTAAACTAATCAACTGTACTATCAGTAGTAAACTACCCAAGTGTCCTATCAGTATAATCAGCTGTTCCAACAAGATCTGAATTTCTTCCCAAAGGACACAGTGCGTGATATCTCCTTGGAGAGCCTCCAGAATGTAGTCTGGTGCAGACATCTCCAGTGCAAAGTCCAATGCCTCGGGTCATTGCACTGCTGAGGGCATGAAATGAACGAAGCGGATTTTTTCGGTGTACAATTCCGCTCATTCTTGGCACTATGTCCTGCTCGTGGTTGTATGTGGTCCGGTTTGTGGATGGGCAACTCACCAACAAGGACTTGGAGAACTCTCGTCTGGAAACCCCCAGCTCCATTTCTCAATTTTCCGCCGGAGGAATGCGCTACGGCCCCACTAGCAGTGGCTCTGTAGCATCTTTGACTCAAAGAGTTTATCCAAAGCATTCGCAGCCTAGCACCTTTCTTTCCAGAACCCCACCCTAGCAAGACGGCATCATCTTTCCACTTCATCTGCCCCACCCCCAGGGTTCAGTAAGGGAGAAGGATTGCCACAGCCAACTGCGGCGCTTGGTTCTGTTTTTTGGGAGGTGAGGGCCCCCTGGCTGAATCACTAGCCCATCCTGACCTGGTGAGTCGAGGGGACCATCTCTCTGTCAATGAAGCCATAGGTAAGACGCCAGACGCGATGCAAAAAACAACTGAAGTACAATCCAAAACTCTCTCCGCAGCTGTGCACGGAAGCTGCGAACGCCCACCAGTTCATCAACAGTCTGAACGAAATGCTACATTTATTTAGCGCTACAATAGTGGTCAATGCTTGTAGTGGTTAGTTAATGGTTCATATTGGCTAGTGAATGGTTAAGAGTGGCTGACAATTATGTATTGATGCTCAGTGCATATGCTCTGTTTGAGAGAGTCAAGCGCCCGGCTGGATGACAAAAGCACTATCCTGCAAAAAAAAAACACGTGTGCCAGAGTCGAAGGTGTCTCACCTGAATTCTGGATATGAATCTAGCCGCTTGACAACTTGAGGGGAGAGACCAAAGGTAGTGGAAACGAACCGGACCTGTATCCAAGCAAAGCACTGTGGTAAGAGTGGGCCGCGAACAAGGTCTGGTTCCTTTCTACCATGAAGAATAGCAAAGAGGGGTGCTGAGAGCAAATGTGCATAGCAAGAATGTTAGTACCATAGATTTGCACGAGAGCAGGTTCCGAACATGAAGGACTAAGAATAAGGTCAACGATTCACATGAGTTCTCTGCAACTGGCACGTTATCACATTTGTATAGTAACACCTGCCTGCCGCGAAAACAAGGAAGGAAGGATGGTGGTGGTGATGATGAGGAGGATGACGACGACGACAAATCAGTAAAAAAGTTTGACGCGATTGTTACTAATTTTTTATGGTTGAGTTGAAGAGGGGCACGGGCAAAGGGGGCAAATACCAAGTTGTTTTTGAAGAATTTAGTTCCCAAAAGTTTTTGATTTTGACCACAGTAGAAATCCTGAGATCTTTCCAACCTACACATGGTTTCAAAGATTCTTTATCATGGCTGCCGTCGAGGAACCGTTTTTCCCTTTCCGTTCTTCAAGTGTAGCTGCGCACCCTCGTTGATCAACATTGCAGCCATTCCAAAATTGCCACAAATGATCGCAGCCATCAGAGGAGTTGCATGGTAGTGATGATAGGCAAGTCTTGTCAATCGGGTTCCCTTGCGGGACATCCTGTGTCAGGGGCAGGGGCGTCCCCTACTTTGAGAACCCCCCCAAAGGATCATCCAACACATTGCTGTTTTGCCTGCTAGAAAGATCTAAAAAGGATCACAACTTTGAGTTGTTGGAGTGCCGAGGGCAACTTGTGGGTCACCTTCCAGGCATCCGCGGCTCTTCCCCTCGCCTAACTCAGAGGTGATGCCAACTGGCAAACTGTAGGAAGATTTCTCAACATGATGGTGCTTTGTAGGATTAACTGATTCTTGTTCAGGTGGTGATATCGTCGTTTCTCCAGATAGCGGACCCAAAAAATGGATGGTGAATTACTTGCTATAAATAGTTAATATGAAGGATGACTTTTCGGATCCCATTCTGACTTGAGAAACACCCGTGTATGGCAGTGAATCGATATAGGATCACTTTCTCAACCCATGGCCCTTGATGGCGCTCCTGTGTTGAATTCCCTTGACCTTGCACAACAAGCCAAAGGGATCAGTGATTGGCGGAGTCCACCGCTCGTCCAGATCAGCTTTCGCCTGTGCCCGCCAAAATGGCAAGACAAAACGAACACGACAGACTCGTAGGGATTTTTTGAAGTGTGTCAATTCTCACATGTTGCCAGTCTAGCTGATTCCGGTTGCCCAACAACATTTGTGAATCCCAACTTCTGAAGCAGTTCTACTGGTTGTTGGTGGTGAGTGCTTCCCATCGATTTCAAAAACAAGTAAGCCTAAGCAGCTGGTGTAACCACTAGTCACTAGTCTTGATGATCAGAAGATTTGGAATCGCCGTGATCTGTCGTCCGTGAGAATTAGCGACGCGATTGGTTCAAGCCACACCTATTTTAGAGTGACGAAGTGTGTTCCAACCCGACACTCCAAACTCAACCGGAGATTGAAGCGCCACAAAGACACACCATTGTTGCTACAGTTCTTGACAATCTTGGATGATGCTCATGGTTCTCATAGTCCCAATGATTCCTGAAAAACTGAGCTTGGTGCAAAACAACTTGGATTGATCGCCATAAGACGTCCTGAGGAGACTCCCGAAACCAAGAGTTGATGACCATCGCTACGGGGCCTCGACCAGGAGCTTAGCGGTTTGCGCAGATCCCCGAATCATCGCTGACAGAAAGAGTGGTGAACCGGACCTGCACGCGCGCCGCTGGAAACTCAGACACCAACCGTGGCACGACAGTGGCCAGAGACATATCGCGAAGTTGGAAAATGAATAGTTACATGTGATGTTAGATTTCCTCAACTTAGACTCTACGTTTCACATCTTAGATTTCTTCCACGTTTTGGCATTCTCTTGATTCAAAGTGTTAGGATCTTTGGAAATCCGCCAGTCAGATCAACCTGCCACGGGGATATCTGTACCCCAAAACCCGGGATCAATGGCCATGGACATCACGATCTCAGGACATTAGATATCTTGAAAAATATTGACATGAACCTGACGGGAAATAGCCGCATAGAAAACCCTGACTTGCTGCTGCTGTCCTCAAATTCCCATTTGTCCAACCCGAAAATATCACCAGGTTCAATTGGGATCCAAAGGTGGTCTTGCAAATTGTGAATCCCAGACACTGGAAGACTCCCAAAGCCAACTCTCAAATTCATGCAGATTCGGCATCCAAAACTCCCTGCGCTTCAATGACTTTTGGTACCATCACCATCTACAATCATCAAATTATTGGCGACATCCCGAGTTGCTCGCTTTCACCCCCATGATTTGTTGGTTGTCCAACACCGAACTCACAGATGGCTGTGGGTCAAGGGTCCGCTGTACCACTGGCTACATCCAGCAAAGTTCACCATCGTTCACCATCGTTCACATGGGGCTTCCGGATGTGACATGACCCACCTACACATGGCTTTTGGATGACATGACCCACAGATCTCTCAGTCCCAGCATCAAATCTGGCGCACTTTGTCGCCGGAAGATTTCCTCCAGAGCCTTTGGTGCTGGCGCGCAAGCAGCCAGACTGACGGCGCTCACACCCATCCCCGTGCGCAGGGAAAGCTCCGCGCCAGCCTCGCACAGGATCTGGATGGCCTGGGCGAACAGGGGCTGATCCAAAGCATACTGGTGGATTACTAACAGTCGATGCTGGTTGATATAAACAACAATTTTTGGTTACTAGTGGTTACCATTGTTGGTTGGTTGTTTACCGTAACCAAATCATGTAAGCAAGTAAACAACAATGGTTGGGTACTGATGGTTACGGTTAGCTAATGAGTTTGAATAAGCGGTCAAGTCTCTAAGTGTACCCAAGTTTGTTGGTGGATACAGCAAGCAACTGCGCCAACGGACGTAGCATCAAGGGGTGGCAAAAGGCGTTCACCTCTAAAGACTGGGTCATGACAGATCTTCATGGGAGTTCAATGATCTTGGGCCAAAAATTACTGAAACAGTGGTCAGTGGCCCCATGTTCTCACCCCTTCGTTGTGATTAAACAACTGAGATTTCGTCTGAATTTTGTACACCCCTCATCCCAGGTTTCGTCATCTGTGTAAACAATGGGTGTGCATCGAGTATGTCCATTCTGTGCAGTCTGCAGGAATTCCTGAACCCTTCATGTGTCTGCATCTGTTCTGGGGCTGCCACTGTGTTTTCCTTCGAGCATGCTGCGGGGTGCTGTGGGGTGAAGTGGTATTGATTTCCTTGCCATGCACACTTCTGGCTTTGCCAAAGTAATTGGCTTGCGAAGCATCAAACGTTGGTGGCGACAAGAGATCTATCCGCTTAGAAGATGAAACACCTCGAGCAGATGCAGCACAGTCACAGTGCAGGTTCGATCCGCTAAGTTCTATGCTTTACAGTGACACACACAGGTTAGGCCGGGCCCCAATACATTGCTTCGACCCGCAAAAGACCAATGGGAAGGCAAAGGAAGAGGACGCCAACGTGTTGGCATCATCAGAGTGAAAACTCCACGTGGGGTGGGGGGCACATAGATTTATATTTGTTTGATCCTATGTCATGCGCACACACAAACATACATGTGCAGGTCTACGAATATATACACACGATACATCTCCGCATATACATTGCACAGAGATCCACAGAATAATATCCGCGCGTCTTGATCAACCGATGGGGCTGTTGGCCACTCTTCACTTGTAACGTTAAATAGCAAGAGAATGAAATCTAAGGATGCAGTGTTGACACATCTAGGATTCCAAAGAATCGGTGAGACAACTTCTTGAATTAACTAAAATTGAAATTAACTCCGACGACAACAACAACAACAACACCAACAAGAACGAGAACGAGAACAAGAACAAGAAGGCTCCCCCCTCTCCCAATGAGAAAGTCTGACACAATCCTCCTGCCCACTCGAGCATGCGTCAGTTACAACAAAGAAATCTGGTGAACAAACACCTGAATCGTAACTACTGCAGCATATTGAGCATGTTTCGAACATTGAGCTGTGCAACCCTGCGACCGTGTGACCTGTCATGACCAACTCTGTCATTTCAACTCCTCAACTCGTTGGCTGCGACATCCGGCGCCTGGGTGGAATCCAAAGCACAGGCCATGTGCAAGGGCGGCTGGTCGATTCCCTGTACGTTCACTTCTGCCTTGCCTTGGATCAGCAGCCGCATCGCTTCCTCACGCGGAGGGAAACGTGATCTCAGGTGCTGTCCCAGCATTGCCAGGACCTCAACAAATCTATTGGTACCTTTGTCGGGTAAATTCATCCTGCCTCCTTCATTGATTTTTGTTGTTGCCCATGTGCCAATAATGTGCACACATATTCATACGTAGATGTATACAGATGACCTGCTAGTGATAAAAGTCTTTACATACAGATAAATATACATGTGTAAATATTGACATGTATACATATCGTGCAAGTTAAAAAAACGTGCAAATATACAAATTTGTACATATATATATATACATATATATATATATTAATATAAGTATATATATATATATAGAAATATAAATATATATATAGAGAGAGAGGCATTTACATATTGTATATAGACATATGTATTTATATATATATATATAGACATATGTATACATATACACATACACAAAAATCCGCATATGCATATATACGTTTGTACATTCATGCATTTATCGTAGATGCTTTTGAGGGTTTCTCAAAATAGCCAAATCTTCCTGTTTTAATTCTTTAGTAGAAATAAACCCACCATTGTGGGGGGTTCCCAATTTTGAGAAACCACCACCTATACACATACACAAGAGACTGTGTTCTTCTTCTTTTTTGCGCCAAAGCCGTGTTTGCCGGGTATTTTGCCTCTCATGCGCAAAAACATTGGTATTTGGGGGAGTTGTCTCCGCCCGAAACATCACCTCCCTTCACCCTTCAAAACCCTTCAAAACCACAGCCCATACACGAGAACTTCTTTGCGTCAAAATTCAGCTACGCCTTTCAGGCCGGTTTTCGTAATTATACAACCCACATTGAAATTGGATGACCTTCCCTTGCTGATTGTTAATAGCCAACCATACTTATTGACAATAGCCCAAACCCTCATGATTTGGACAAATGCTTTCCAATCCCTTTGGCAGTCGGAAGTCCTTTCAACCACATTCAACCACAAGGCAACAACCATCATGGACTGAGGTCAAAATCATGCTGACCCAGCTGGCCTGTTTAGACATCGTGGAGACAGAAGCAGAAGCAAGGCTAATAAGGTCTCCTTTGAATCGATTTCAAGGACTTTGATAACTGTTTTAACTCATACCGACCCATCACATCCATTACTCAGGAAAGTGCAACAAGCAGTGCAACACCAAGCATCGTAGTGCTCGCATTTCGTTGCAATTGAGAGCAGTGGAAGATTCTTAGAGGAGTTGTCGATGAGACGAGCTTTCCTGAGGTCGAAGACACAGCAACCAATGGCGGTTTATTCATATGGGTCTCACATTACTGCCTGAAACAGTTTCTCGGCTCTCTTGCGAAATATGAAATAGACGAAATGACGTCACGAATAAATGGTCTGTGTATGAGCTGAAGACCAGCCAGGCATCGTGGTTTTGTCGTTCGGATCTCCGCCTTTCGCCAGGAAAGCTTTCAGGACTGCGCAATCTCCGCGCAGGGCTGCATAGCACAAGGGCGACCAACCCGAGGAGTCTCGGGACATCATGTGCTGGAAGCGATTTTCGCAGAGGAACTTGGAGATGATCTCGTCCTGACATAGCCCGTATGATGGGGACTAGGATGAGGAGGAGGATGGCAGTGAGGATACGCTGTTTGTTTCAATACTGGCTGAGAGACACAATGAGGACCAACAGCCACCGACCGCCACCTTTAGTGTTTAGAACATGAGAAGCATCCAAGATCAGCGTGGTCAAGCACGGTGGCCAGCCAGGGTGTGCATGACGGCAAGCACAGAAAGACCATCCTAAAGATATCCCAGCCAGTTTGACCACACTATTCCCATAAGCTTGCTATTTGACATGGTCTCTGACTTCTTGCATGCTTCGCCTTCCAAACTCTTGTCTCCCTTTGCCATCGGTCGGTCTTGGTGATCCATGGTTGGTTGTGCTGTTGCCTACTGCTGCTGCCTTGTCTTTCAGACCCAGCAGTTTCACAGACCCACCAGCTGCTGTTGTCTCCCAGCTTTTTGCTTTAAAAAATGTCATCTGGGAGCCTGTGAAACAGCAGCCTCTACTTCAGCAGCACAGAAGCACACAGCTCCTGGGCATCGCCATTCTGGTGCTTTTTTTTAATGTCTTCCTCCACAGGCATCATCTCTCCATCATCCTCCACTGGCAAATCCCTCAAATGGTGCATTCTTTGGTTGAGCAACAGACGAAAGTTGATCAAATCTTTCTTGGCCAAGTACATGAGAAGACGATTCCTTAGATCCACGGGCCGAAGCCGACCATCTCCAAGGAGTGCGTGTGTAGGCATCCCCAAAGCTGCACGAATTCCCAGCGATCCTAAAACGCTACTAGGTTCAGCGAGGAAGGTTTTTATTTCATCGATGGAAAGTCTACAATTCTCCAGGAGAGTCGGTTTTGGAAGAGTTTGATGGGTCTCAAAGCGACAGCCCAAGCACTAGAAAGGTTGAAAATGTAGTTTCGAGATGTTTTTCAATTAATTTAGCGCCAACATGGGGTGCAAACAGGGACACAGGCTGTGCTGAACATGGGCCCACAACAGGCTGGCCTACGATCATCGGCTCCATGCCCCTGACATCGACCTAAAGACGAGCTTAACGTGGCCACGCTCAAACGGGTAGCACGGTGGCAGGTATTTACACGTGGATTTTGGGAGTTTTCATCTTGCAAACGTTCCACTCCAGGCGCAGACGATCTTTGTCTCGCAAGATTTGTATGCGAACAGGAAACGCCTGGTAGCCAAAAGCTCTATGAAATCTCCTCCACCAGCACTACACCTGACGACCAGAAAGTGGCCACCCAGACTACTTGCACCATTTCAAGAAGTCTCAAAATTGGTTTATCTCGAGTTGATCCTGCATGCTTCGTTTTGACAACGACGACGACGACGACGACCACCACCACAACCCCAACCACAACCACAAGCGCAATCACCACAAGCACAACCACAAGCACCACAACAACAACAACAACAACAACAACAACAACAACAACAAGGAACAAACAATTACTGGTTACCCGTGTTTTTCCTTGTTTCTCCATTATTCAACAAGCAAATACTGGTTACCCGTGTGTTGTTTTCACCCCCCCAAAAGCATTCGACAAACAACCACTGGTTACCCATTGTTGTTTTTTAGGGGGGGCCAAAACAACACACAGGTCATGCCATGATTACAATCATCATTGATGCATAGGAGAACCAAGTTTGAAATCATCATTAATCAGAAACATAGCCGGTAATACAAGTCATGGATCGGTGGCATTAACAATAGTTGACATTGCTTGCCATTAGCAGCGAACAAGAAATATCATTACAACTATGATTGGTGATCCTGCTGTTTGTTCAAGAGTACACTGATTGTGGATCAACCTGTCAACCAAAAACATTATTCCAGCCATTCTTCATCATCCTGGTATTCCCAACGCAACGAAAACAACGACCCCTGAGGGAAAACAACCAATGGTTCCCACATTGAAAGGATAAACATTCGTTGCCCGTGGTTGGTTTGGAAAGAAAATTCAGTCAACAACCAAATCCTTCGTGAAACAAATACTGGTTACCCGTTGTTGTTTGGCAGGGGGGCCAGTCAACAACCAAACCTTTCGTGAAACAAACACTGGTTACCCGTGGTTGTTTTGGAAGGGGGGGGCAGTCAACAACCAAACCTTTCGTGAAACAAACACTGGTTACCCGTTGTTGTTTTGGAGGGGGGGTCAGTCAACAACCAGCCTTTGGTCAAACCAAGCTTCTATATTCAATAGGCAAGCGAATACTAAACCATATACCGAAACAACCATTGCTGCTTGCTCCCAGAGGTGAACAAACAAACGCTGGTTACCCGTGTGTTGTTTTCTGGGGGGGGGGGGTTAACAACAACCTTTGCTTGCTCGCACCAGCCAGCAAACAAACACTGGATACCCGTGCGTTGTTTTTTAAGGGGGGTCAATATAAGATGGACATCAGAAATCCGATGTGCATACAACAAAATCACAAAACATCAATGCTACCCTTAAAGAAGATCATGAAGGTTCTAAACTTTAAAAAACATTGAAATACTACATTGAACAACGGGTATTCAGTGCTTGTTTCACCCAACAACAACAACAACAACACTCCAATCCAAGCAGCTTAATCAACTGGCTAAAGCCTGGCACAATTCGAAGCTTATCATGTTCGTAGCTGAACTTGCCAGTGCCAGGAGGTTTGCCGGACCAGAAGTTCATCTCGCAGTGCTTGGGGCTTTTGATCACTATGCATTTGGCACCTGCTTTGGCAATCGATCTGCGTGGAAAGTCTAGACACATGCTGGGCCCCAGATTCTTCAGAGGGAAAAGTCGCAGGCGCAAAGCACTTTTGATATTCTGAAATTTCATGCCAAGCAAGTGAAGCCTGATAACAACAACCTCAACTGATTGAATTTTGGTGCGTTTAGAAAAGGACCTCCCAAGCATAGACGCCACGACTCCCCGTCATGCCCTACACACTTCTCGTTCCGTCTTTGGGGGCTTTGGCTTTTGTATTCTCCGCTGAGCTTCAGTCTTTGTGGAATGGACGCCCAAGCATTTTAGACAGCACGTCGTCTTGTCACCCAAACAATGGGAGATCCACCCTCAAATGGAACGTCGAAAGTCATTTACCGCAGATTCGATGGTGCCAAAAAACGAATGTGGATCTACCACCACCGAGAAATATTCGAAGCTTTACGAATGTGGACAGCAAGAAACTCCTTAGAGAAACTCCCATGAGCACAGCTTCAGTTGGCTACACTGAGCGCAGCTTGGTCGGCAGGGGGCACCTCTGCCAGTCAAGTCCCACACGACCTTTTCCAAAAGACACCATCCACGCTCGGCCCAACTGAGCTCGTTGAGAACGATGGAGCCTTCACCTTTGTGGAGAGTAAACTGCCCCCCAGTGAGCGAACTACACTTATATTATCAATAAGCCGTTTAGGAAGGAACCACTCTGGTGGAGTTTACTACCCCCAGTTTAGAGTTTACTATCCCCAGTTAGCTAACTTGTAAGTGGGTAGTAAACTGTAAAGTTTAAACCAACATATAACCAGGCGGAACCACTCTGTGGAGAGACCAATCTGAACATTCTGTCTTACTGTTGGAGCTTCAACTACTTCTTTGCTGTGTGGACACTACCGGCAACAGCACGCCAAGCTCTTGAGACGTCATTGGTTTCTGCTTCAAGCCGAACTTGAGAGTTAAACAAACAAGCTTGGCGTGCAGAAACAAACATGCAAATACATGTGGTGCATTTTTCACACCTAGTTAGTTATGTGTGTATGCACACTCTGTGGAAAATATACTCCGAAACCTGTGCATTGGTTCTGCTGCAGAGTTAAGTATTCGGTAGTCCCCCGGTTGATCAGATCCTAACATTTCCCGCGCCTTCAATAGCTGGGTTCAACGCCAGAAAGAGGTCACTGCGGGTGATGTAGCTGGGGATGCTATCAGTGGCTTTACGAAGCGCTCCCTCTGTCGCGATGCTGCTGGTCCCATCGTGGGCCAGTTGAGGACAGGAAAAATAGTCGTACCAAATGAACAGTCCTCCCATAGACTGACTGCGAAGCACCTGGTTCGCAGCACTCAGCTGAGCGGATTTCCATTGCGTGGTGTGTCTGTTTTCGGGAAGATCTGAACAGATGTAAGAATTCGAAATGCACTCCATCCTAAATTGTTGGAAATGTCGTTGCACAAGCAGCTGAGCCAAGAATCATGATAGCCACTGATAGTTTTCGGATCACATCAGCTTGGTGGTGAAACAATTCACAGCTTCATGATTTGGGGAGCGGGAAACGATTACTTCATTTGCCATTGCAGATGCTTCTTCTGGCAGGTTGTATGCGAGAATCTTTGTCTTTGATTTGGCTGCCAACATCGATATTGACTTCGACTTCATCCAACAAAAGACCCTTCGATGGAGATGCCTAGAGCTGTATTTTCGTTGGGTGTCTGTCTTGTTTTGTGCTTTTCCATGCGCCTCTTTCGAGCCGCTGTCTGGACAAATGTCCCCTCCACTTTGCTGCACCACGAAAAATCGTTGTCTTACTTTGCTTCACAATGCCACCATTTGATCTTTTGGGGCAATGAAGAAAATATGATAGAACCATTTGACCGTATGTTTGCCTCCATCACATAGCATACAGAGCAGACCGTCCGCTGCTGCCTTTATGCACTTCATACAGAATGGGGGTGA
>VSDK01021230.1:93964-108201 GCA_009767595.1 Symbiodinium kawagutii
CTACTACTACTACTACTACTACTACTACTACTACTACTACTACTACTACTAACCCTGCCATCACTATATAGTCCAGCACAAAGCAGCAGCAAATTTGTGAAGGCTCGTGAGGTTTCAATTGAACCATGTCAAGAAGATCCTGAAACACGGGCGTAGAAGCTTGCCAGGGGCCATTTTTGGTTGGAACCCTTGGAGGGCTTGGCGCACTGGTGCTACGGGGGCCCCTGTTTCTCGGCCCCAAAGTTCGAAAGATGAATCATTTTGGATGCTTTTGGATGTGTACCTGAACTTGTAGATTTCCTTATCAGAGCCAGTCGAACAAGGTCTACCAAAACTGCTTCAACAAATTCGATATGAACCAACCAATCATGGGGAGAGGATACAACTCAGGCAACGGACAAGTGCCTCTCCAGGGATATAGAACTCAATTCGAGGAAACCTTTGTAGTAGCTTTGTCTGCAAAATTGCCAAATTTTCTTGGCCTCCCAACTAAATATGATACGTTTACTGTTTTGGATAGGGAAAAAGAAAGGTTTTATTTGGGGATGCCAGGGCCCACCCAAACATCGATCAGATTGTTGCTGGCCACGGGCACAATGGAAGAATCCAAGTTCCGGCTTGGATCAACCAGCTGCCATAGACTGTTGGTTGGTTGAGATGTTGGTTGGTTGGTTGGTTGGTTGGTTGGTTGGTTGGTTGGTTGGTTGGTTGGTTGACTGTTGGTTGGTTGAATACCCTAGCCAGCCGGTTGCCAGCTGGTTTGCGGGCTGCTCCTGAAGGATCACAAGACGTGACTTGTATCCACCGCTTACGGCAAATGCTAGCACACTATAGATCATTGCATGTGGCACAAGAGTCTTTTCTTCGTGATTGGCTCATGATTGCGTATCCTACTACTGATTCTGATCAAGGCTTGGTTTTATGGTTTGTCTTTCAATAAAATAGATTTTACAGTATGATTACTGATCAAAAGAAATCACAATACCACGAGATCCAACACCACAGCTGTTGTAGGTTTTCCTCCAAGATTGTTGGGTGGTGGTCTCAATGCCTTGGTTCTGAACCAACGACAAGTGACATGAAAACACACATCAATGTTGTTCGCAAAAGAAAAACTGGGCATCTTTCCAAATTTGCCAAGCGAAAGATTGAAACACACTGCATTCCCGCATGGACATGAGCTTTAAGACGACAAGGCAAGGGAAAACCATCTTTCACCAATTTGGACACCATTCTTCATCCACACGCCAGACACAACTGGAGATCCGGCCTGCACTTTCACGGTGTACATGGGGAAAAGAATTGGAATTGTTTCCAGTTCTGGCACGCAAATCTCCTGCGACTTTTCATTCCTTGCCTTTGTCTTGAAGCCGCAGCAAGAGGACATTGGAACTTGCGCGTTCCCTAGTCCAAAAAATTTGCTTAGGTTGGCCACTTGAACCAAAAAAAATATCGAGATCGTTCTATATTTTGTTTGGAGTTGCAACGTGTTGCCCGACATATGGGAATTCTAAAGATTTGAGATAAATTGGAGCGCTTTCCACCAGCTACTACGAGTTGTTTCCAAGACTTGGTTGATATGCATTCCTGATTAATGTACTGGCACAATTCTGTAACAATATCTGGCAAACACAATGTTGACAATTGTTGGCCCTAATGTTTTTGTAGGTTCTTACATAGTTTACGAATCAGCTGGCACCACTTGTCATATGGCCTGACAAATTCAGTGTTGGTGTTGTTAAAGATTAAATCACCGGTCTTGTAATTCGCTACTTGCTTTATCATCACCCTCTATGCTGGTCTATCTAGAAACTTTGTTGAGTTTTGTGGTTTCATCCTGGTGTGGCAATCCAACCATTCCAACCTAGTCGCAAGGTCAATCATTGAAACTAGACTCTAGTATACAATGTCATGTGAAACCACACTGCCACGCCACAATGTTTTGGTGTGCTACGTGCAAAATGAATGGCTGAGGTTGCTGCACCACCATCAGTCCCGAAGTGGTCCACTGTACTAAGCACCAGCTCGCAACACAATAGGGTTGCCCCTAAACTTCCACCGCACGCCAACGACCACAAGACACATACGTCCCCTCAAATCGTGCGAGAATCAAACATTGAAGCCGATGAATCAAAACATCAGGAATCCAAAACAGAGAACTGAGCTCAGTGGCACTGATGGTGATGGCGGTGGCGGGAAAAGGAATAGTGAGAGTAGTAAGAGTAGTAGGAGTAGGAGGAGTAGTATGGGAGTACGACTAATAGTAGGAGGAGTGGTGGGAGCAGGAGCAAGAGAAGGAGTAGAAGTAGGAGTTGGGAGGTAGAGTAGCAGTAAGAGTAGTAATAGGATTACGAGTACTAAGAGTAGGACCAGGAGTAGGAGTAAGAGTGTGAGAAAGAGTAGCTCTAACAGTAGGACTAAGAGTACGACTAAGAGTAGGACTAAGAGTAAACCTAAGAGTAAACCTAAGAGTAAGCCTAAGAGTAAACCTAAGAGTACGAGTAAGAGTAGGCGTAGGAGTTAGAGTAGAAGTAAGAGTAGGACTAGGAGTGGAAGTAAGAGTGGGAGTAAGAGTACCCCTAAGAGTAAGAGTAAGAGAAAGAGCAAGACTAGAAGTAGCAGTAGCAGTAGTAGTGGTAGGGTTAGCAGTAGCACTAGTAATAGCCATAGCAGTAAACGTAGCATTAGCAGCAGCAGCAGCAGTAGCAGTAGCAGTAGCAGTAGCAGTAACATTAGCAGTAGCAGTAGCAGTAGCAGTAGCAGTAGCAGCACTACAAAAAGCAATAAAATATGCACTATGCAGTGTGCAATATGCAGTAGAAGTAGAAATTGAACTAGACGGAGATGTAGAAGTGGAAGTAGAAGTAGAAGTAGAAGGAGGGAAACAACCATCAAGTGTCCATCATGAGTGGTTGCATGTTGCACTAACAAACCACTGCTCAAGACTTCCAATGCGCATCCTCGTTGATTTGTTCTCCGCCGCAAACGGCTACCACTTTTCTTCTGCATTCAGCTGTCGTTTGGGCGACTGCCAACTGTACAAACAGCTCCGCAGAGGTTACTGGCATCCATTTGAACTCTGGGTGAATCCAAATATTTTCGCATTCTCAGTTTATGACGCTTTCCATTATCCTTTGACTTTCAGCCAAGTAGTACGATTCTGACTTCAGCAGCAACAAGAACTAAAATCACCTGCTAGGGTTGGATTTTGATTGCACGGTTCGTCATATAAAATCTAAACCCATGACCCCGACAAATACTCCAACCCCCGGACCCCCATGGTTAGACGAGAAGAGGTGTGAAGCGGCACTGTGGGTGGGGAGCGTAGCCATGCAGTAGCAAGTTGGGTGTTCGCGCGTGGTGGAAGGGGGGAAGGGTCAGATACTTTTTTGTGGTGTTCCAGGCTCCAGCAAGCGAATGGAGCATAAGAGATTTTGCTCCCCTTTCTGTTGAGATATGTTGAGATAGAATCTATACCCCAAAACTCACCGTTTCCTGGCAAGAATTATTAACTCTTGATGGTTTTTGAGGTTTCATGAGCTCCTTGCCGGAACGGAATTTATGGGCAAGATCAACTTTGGGATTCTCAGGGATTTAAGTGAGTGTTTACAGTTGATGATCATAAGAAAAAATGAGAAACAGGTGTTTCCCAAACTCAGGTACGGCCAAGCAACCACCCACAAGGCCCTAAGCTCCGACGCCACGATAATCCACAGGAGAGGGAGGGAGACAGAATGTGAGACTGAGAGTAAAAGTGGGAGTGAATGCGTTCGCTGGACATTGGGTTTGGATTCGCAGCCCTGCACAACCGTTCGTAACGGTCCATTTGGGCATACCAGTGGCGAGTGTTGTGTGAAGTAAGCTTTCAAACGTGTTGAATCCTGACTTTGTGCAACAGGTATAGTCGTATAGTACCTAGGATACATGCAGCTGCTGCATGAGCTGCAAGTGCCTTTTCAAATTTGTGACGTTCCAGCGCTTGTGTTTCGATGTCTTCCAGCGGAGTGGGGTCCTAGATATGTTTTGGTGAGGCGTAGGGTTTTGATGGTGGTGTTGTGGGCTGTGCTCGTGGTTTGGTCTTTTGCTGCTGTTGTTGTCGTTGTTGTTGCTTTTTTTGTGGTGTTTTCTTTGCAGTGCTTTCTTTGTGGTGTGTTTCTCTGTGGCGCTTCCTTTGCGGTGTTTTCTTTGTGGGTTTTCCTTGTTGTCTTTTGGTCTGTGGTGGTGCAGTGGTGTTTTGGTTCCGTTTTTTAGTACTTTTGGTGGTGGTGTGGTGGTGTGTGAGCAGTGGTGAAAAGTGTCATACCAGGAGTGTCTTGCGAGAATGTCTCAGAATAGTATATATTACACAAAATCGTCTTATCATAGTATCATACCAAGAGTGTCTTAAAGTGTGACTCCACCTTGCAAGGTGTCATGCCAAGAGTTCGTCCAAGAGAGTGTCGACGCGAGAAGTTTCTCCCAAGAGTCTCTTACTCGTCTCCAGTGTCTGTTTTACAAAATGTCATAGCAACAGTGTCATACCAAGCCCTGTCTTGCCAAAGAGTGTCTTACCAAGACACTCTTGCCAGAGTCTCACCCAACCATTCTGGTAACGGGTTTGGGCCGTTTGTGTGCTGCATCTTATTTTGAATTGCAAACTTTAATCCATCAAAATACCAAGCTAGGTCACCAGCGAGATGAATCGCACTCTTGATTTTCAACACAAAGAATTCTATAGTCCCTTTGAGGGCCTTCCTTTTGCCCCTATTCTGGATCCAAACTGTATACATCTGAGCGTGTCTATTGAGCCCCCCACAGCTTCATGATGTAAACATGACTTCGTTAACTGGGAATGCTGATGTGCAAACGACCTACCACCAACGTCTCCGGCTAAACCGGGATCAGCTCCAACGGATATCGATCTCGCAATGTCTCCTCCGGCACCCCCTTGACATAGTCGTTCTGACACCGCATGGCAGTATCCACATCTTGGAAGCTTTGTCCAGTGGAACAAACAAAGATATCTGTGCCCCAGGCGAGGTTTACCTCAGCCAGGGCTATCCAATGACACAACCACCGCACATCAGGCCTTCCATGAAAAGGTGGAACGAGACTTACAAACCAGGTCCAATCTCTTGTCGTGATTAGCAGGCAGAGTTCAAGCGCTCAAGTTATGATAAACTGGCTTCTCACTCTGTCCTTTGATCGTGGGTAATTCATGCGCAAATACCAGGATGATATTAGTAGGATCATTCGACTCCAAACCGAGGTCAATGTCCATCTCATCAGAGCCAGGGAGTACTACAAGAGGTCAGTGGGCATGTACATATCCGAGGTCAATGTCCATCTTTACTGTTTAGCAAAGAAACATGAAACTCATCAGAGAGTCGTGCCCATCTCAAGGAGAGCCAGGTCGGTGAACATCCCAATTTGCACGTGCTGCGCATAGCTTTGTGAAAACACGTCTAAGTAAGTGCTGGTGAACTAAGCCTATAAGCTAAGGAATCAAACATGCTATCACTTTTGCTATGCCAGGGAAAACCTTCTTAGAAGGGAAAAAAAACCTGCGCAAAAAAGAAAAGGACAAGTGCCAGCTTTGTGATGGGGCCGCATGGTGACCCACGGCTGTGGGTCACTTCACCAACCTTGGTGTCCCATCATCAACCAGCCAGTTTTCCCTATGATTTTCTTGCTTCTTATCCACCATTTCAAACATACCAAATCATACAGTGACGATTGTTTGACCATTATTTTTCCTATGGTTCAACTGTTTAACCATGATTTTCCCTATGGTTTTGGTTGACATTGACCCACAACCACACCGTTGTCAACCTGTCAGCGACCCAGGCACCGTCCGCCTCAGGCCGTTCCGGTAGCGCGCCACCACGGGATAGCAACTGCCTCCAGCACGAGCCTCTCCCGGAAGGCTTGGATGTGGAATCTCCTGCAGATCAGCTCGCCCCTTGCCTCCCTTGACACTTCGGATAACTTGCGAGGTCGCTGAACCTTGAACCAATGTCGGTCAACAATGGGCAGATATCTTCAAACAATACAAGCAAAACCAGGCGCATTGCTGGCACACGCTGGGTGGAAAGCTGAGGTGTGGTCTCTTTGTGTTGAGTGCCAGAAAATTTTGTTCGCGCTCCAGTGATTCTCTCTTATTTCCCCACTCTTGGTCTCCCAAAAAGAATGAGTGCTCCAAATTGATACACATTCAACAAATAAGTAGAGATACAGCACTAGCTCGAACACTCCTGACATGGTGACGAATGGAACTGCCATTGGCTGTTGAGAGGGAACAACTCGTCGGGGTTCTTCAGCAACCATCATCCAAACCAACAGTTGACAACAATCTATAAGATCAGATTTACTACAACCGAGTATAAAAATATGTAAATATGCCTACTGATTTGCACTTCTAAGTTTTGAAGACGGTAACCAAACAGTTTAACATGTTTTTTCCTCAGTAGCCTTGCCCTAACATATCCTCCTCAGGACTGGCACTATCGGCAATAACCACGATAGTCCATGATTATAGCGCTTTCCAAATGATGTCTTTGATTGTTCTGTACCATTTTCCCATGGACAGCGGTGGCATTCAGGATAGACATGCTCATGATTAATGACGAGGATGGGAAAAATAATCACAGTGCGAAACCATTTTTCCCAAGCGATATGTTTCCCATATAATCCACGCGTCAACAGAGGTTACCTCGCTGCATCAGTTGTTTCGTTGGGCCTTGTAGTCCCGAGATTCGCTCATGACAAAGGTGCCATCGCCCACGTCCTGGGCCACAAGGAGCTGGGAGCCTCCCTTGTCACCTTAGCGACACGAAACGAAAGGAGGACCCCCCAATTCATATGGTGGTTTCTCCAAATAGGGGTGCCCCCAAATCATCCAATAGTAATCATTTAGTAGTAATAAATAAACCAACCATTTTTGGGGTTCCCTATTTTGAGAAACCACCATATGCATTATTGACCATCTCTTGTAATAAACGAACACCATTTTGGGGGTACCCCGGGATGACTTGAGAAACCACCACATAGCGAACACGAGAGTGACATGAAGGAATTTTCGATGACATTCAATGTATGGACAAAAATCTGTTTTTCAGTAGCATCGACGTCTTGTCCCATAATAATTCATTTGGAAGACCGCCAGCAACAAAGGTGAGGTGGGCTCCATCACCGCCATTTGGACTACCCAAATGAAAGTTACATCCAAGGACCAACAATCTACATTGCTGTTTCAGGATTGGATTCGGTGTTCACATCAAGCATCTGAAACCCCTGGAATGAAGCCGAAGGAATGCTTGAAGGAAAAATCAAACAATGGCTTGGCATTGCTGCTGTATATTGCTACTGTATACTATATGCCTAGATTTCAAGTCTGCACATGGCTTCAAACCTCAACGTCTCCACAGTCTCCTCTACCTCTTTTTGTGTCCATGGCCATGGTTTCCACCCACTTCCACCACCAAAATGCCATGCCGTCGAATAGTTGGGAAACCATTCGCAACCGTTGGGGTGTCCATGGACAGCCCCATCCCCCCATCGTCCCCACCTCCTCAACGACGCCTGGTTCCTTGGTGGTCACCTCTTCGAAACGAGGATCGAAGGCAAAGTCTTTGATCCTGGGCAGGTTGTGTTGGTCAAAGGTTGATGCTTCGTCAATGAGGGTCGTGGTGAATCGTTCACTGAATCTGTGGTCCATGGTTCGAAGTGAGTTCATTGATATTTAGCATGAATGATAGCATGATGAATGAGTGAGTTCAATTACTCGTTGACTTGTCAATTGGTGGCTATTGCTTCATGGCAAACTCCTGGCTTGATGATGAATGATGAGTCGTTGATTTACCGTACATTCGAATGCCTCACGGTGTTCAGAGCTTTAGACTTCCAGCTTCGTACAATAGACGAGAGATGACATGACGACCGCTAAGTTTCAGAGTTCCGATTCAAGCGTTCAATCACTGAGCAAACAGGGTTTTGTGATTCAAATTCGAACAAGCATGGGTGGTACCACTTCAGGCTTCAGGACACAGCAAACGGTTGGTTATCTTATAGCAGTACAGCCGGCTCCCAAATCCTGTGGCAAATACTGTAACCGCAAGAAAACTGAAATTCACTCTACAGTTGAGAATCAGATCCACAATTTTGACCGGCAGCTTCTTCTTCAGTTTTTTGCATTCCGCCAGCACCGGCGCGTTGCCATCCACGGGTTTCACCCAGCCGATCTTCAAGGCGTCATCGGTCTCATCCGACCCGAGGACTCTGGTTGCAGTTTTGCGTAAACGACCCACAGCACTGCCCATGGCGTCAATGCTTGGCAACCCTGCTGTGATGGCAGCACTGGCGGTGCCCGTGCCCCTGGAAACATTGGGATATTTTTCAGCAAAAGATTTGGAAATGGCGATGACTGGAAATATATGCATATACCGAAACACATTGGGATGTCATGCAAGGGTGTGGCAAGATTTTGTTTGAACAATTCATCCAGATCATGGGCCTTTGATCAATTGGCAAATGTTTACACATGTGAGAATCAAGAGCTTGGTTCTCCATCTTTGTACTGTCAAAGATCTCATAGCAATAAAGCCGAGCTGTGCGTAAAATCTCCGTGGAAGTGTGCGGCTTTGACGCGGCATCTACAGTTGAGGACAGTTAAGGCCCAAAATAGCAAGTATAAGTGCTTGTACGAATGGATATCCTGGGGTTTTGATTCCACATATTACAATCATCGAAATATAGCACATAGCTGTTCCACTGCATCAAGCTTCCGCATCGCTCGAAACTCCGCATTTTTCCACATCGCATGAAATCCTCTTCGTGGCTATAACGACAGCTTGAGCTTGGCCGCCCCCAGTTGGGCTTTGGCGGCTAAGAGATTTAAGAAAAGAATGGGTTGAAAAGAGACCCAGGCTTCGCATCACTGTGTGTGCAAAATTTCCGCCGCCAATTCGGCAGAAGTCTCTCCGGCGCCGCGGCAAAAATCAAAAACACAATCGTCCAAGATCTGTTGGTACAACTCACCCGTGGGATCTCCCAAGTGTTTCTCGCACATGGCGACATACTCCTTATTCTCTTCTTCCGAGCATGCTTTGAAAAAGGTGGCTGATCCTGGCGAGCTGGTGACGCAATGGCAATGAGAAACGCAATCTGAAGCGCAAAATTAGATGATAAAACAACACAAAAGGGCAGTATACTCGAAAGCAAGGAAATTTCAGGCAATATGATGGGCATGTGAATCGATATTTACACAAAAGAACAGGGTTCCCCCCTAAACTGCATTCATGAATTCGCAACAAGCAATGGCACTGCCACATGCCTGTATCAACTTCACAACTCATCGCATGGCAAGGCTTCGGTTAGACAATACGATTATATAACTAGAAGACTGGACTGTTTGACTCCCACGGTTGAAACAATATTGGACCCAAAACCTTCATGATTGGTCCAACATTGTTTCGAAACTGGTATACATGGGCCATTAATATTTTGAAATATGAGTATTCGTATACTGATCGACCAGTTGTTTGGCCCAGCTGAACTGCACAGCACCATTAAGCCAATACACACACACACACACACAAATATTACAATACATTTCTCCTCAGTAATTGTTCTGAATCATACCAGTAGCATGGACATAGACACGGATACCAAAAAAACACCAATCAGAACTGAGTATATAGAGCCAGAATAGTCCCACCCATGAAATGGGACGGAGCTGATGCGTCCGTGATTCCCGGTCAACACAAGCGTGTCCGCAATTGAGGGCTCTGTGTACCCCTGTATATAACACTTGTTTGGGCTTTGGGGTTTGACCTTGAAATAGATATCTTCTAGGCATCGGGTCTCCATAAAACAAAGATGCGAACCATGATGCTGGAAGATTTATCAACGTCTATATACTCCAAATCAAGATTTCCACAAATGGAGGTATCCCAATAACTGGATGGTTAATGACCCATTTTTCAATGGGATGAGGGTTACATGGCCATGGAAACTCCTGAATATGACCCAGGAGCCGGCGTCCTTCAGTGTCCACCGCCTTGAAATAAGACGTGGCATCGGGACTTCCGCCCAAGGAAGCCCAATCCGCGAGAGCGAACCTGCTGGAAACAGGTTGGGGACATGTTTGCACTCGCAAGCTTGGTATACTTAGGGATTTTGGGAAAAAAACTGGAAGATGTTCATAGAATTACTCCATTGCTTATCTGTTTGGCAAAAGTATAATGCATCACTCAAACTTGATGGCGGGTCAAAGTGGAAAACCCGGTCAATTTAAGTTTTAGTGCATGGAACTTGGGCCAGCATACAAGTGAATTTCCAGATATAGTTCATTGGGCCATAGAGCTATATCATTTTTGTCAGGTCGTCATGGATATTTAAAGGAATTCAAACTGCAGACTAGCACCAAGTCGTAGTCAACAAATTATCAAACATGGGGAAAAAAAACAGAGACACTAACAATCCCATCCCCCGAGTCATTCTACCCCCCCCAGAAATCCCCACGGCCCGAGTCACTCGGGATCCGTGTGCATTTGAAGAGCAGATTCGCGGGGCGAAACACCTCACCGTCGTGCATCGACGCTCGTTACATGGCAGGGTCCAAAATCAACCCCCATAAAATCTCGCAAAATGGCATGGTCGGATCCAACATGACCAGCCACGTGTGTTGAGACAGGCCCCCAATGACTTGACCCAAACACATCAGCACGGCACCCACCACACCTTGGCATGAGCAAACAATCTACATGCTGGTTGAAGAATGACACCACAGACCTTGCTCAATGAGGCTAGGTTTGTTAGCATTGCCAATGATTCCAATGCATCTGAAGTTTATGGATCATGAGGGAGGTTCCCCAAAAATCACACCACCGAAGACCCCAAACAGTTTTTCGCCCATCCTGCTTTTTGCAACTAAATTTCAGTTTCATCTCGAAAATATCAAATCATTGCCACCGCCAAGCTTGGAAAACAAAGGATGCAAATGAAGCGAAACAAGAGACACAAACGCGCAAGCATCCAAGTTAGGAAACAAAGGAAGGAGACAAAGGATACAAATGAAGGGAGACATGGGAGACGCGTAGACCGACCGCAAGGCGGGAGACAAATCAAGGGACAGGTTGTGGGAGACCCTATCCCAAACCAACACTCCTTTAAATGTTGGAAGCCATCTCCGGTCACAGCATCCCAACTTGCCTGAGAAGAGGGTGCCCCACCCGGCCCACCAACACAACAGAACAGCCAAAGCAAGCAGCGTCAACGGCAATAGACCGCGCCTACGCCACTTCTGAAGCCAGTCCAGACCCCGCTGCCCAAGCCCTCCTCGTCTCACAAAGAGGCCCACCTGCAGCCCGAGCACTCAACTCCTGCGCCGCCTCCGTTTGCCTTTGCCTCATGCACCGGCTCCCCGCCGCTGGCCCGACCCAAATGATAGCAGACGAATGAAAGGACGAGGAGACAGATGAAGGGAAGGCAGCCAGGATCCCGAAGGTGGAGACAAGAACTGAGAAACACATGATGGTATACATGGAAAACAAATGGAAGAGAACATAGAAGAAACTTCAGAAGGGTGGGGCGAAAACCAGTGTTTTTTACCTTGGCTCAGCTCATCCAACTCATCTCATCTCATCTCATCTCATCTTGTCGGGTCTTCTCTCATCCCATCCCCCTCATTGCTCGTTCTCTCCTCTCATCTCATTTCATGTGATCTCATCTATGTTCCTCATCTCGTTGTTTCATCTTATCCATCCACTTCCTATTTCAATTACGCCCCCTCTCACCCCATTCCCTCTCACGGAAATTCATCCCATCTCATCCCTTCTTCAGTTCCTTTTCCCATCGGATCACCTCATCTGAATGCCCTCTGTGGTCTCTCTGCTCATCCATGACATCCACTCATGTCCTACAGTCTCATGTCATTCCGGCCTCCTATCTCATGTGACCTTATCTCGCGTCATCTCCTTTTTTCCAATGCCGTCTTATCCCGTCATCTCGTCTCGTCTATCTCATTTCATCTATCCGTTCACTGATCTGCTCTTGTCTCATCCTGTCGCATCCCCTTCCTCTCTCTACGTCTTGCGTTTCATCTCATCTCATTTACATCCCCCAACTCATCTAAGTAGCTGAGCTGATCTCATTTCAGCCCTCAAGTACCTCACCTTTTCTCATCTGATTTCATTTCAGCCCTCATCTCCTCGCGCCTCATTTCTTCCAATCGCATCTCACCTCACCGTAGCTCAGCTCATCTCACCTCATCTCACCTCATTTCATTCCATCTCACCTCACCTCATCCCACCTCCGCTGACCTCATCATCTCACTTGAGAAAGGGGGACACGAAAGGTAGGTATCACAAAAGAACATAACAGGAATGTAAGTGGTTGTTGTTATTGGCGGGCACGGTTATCAGTGTTGTGTTAATATGCAAACTATGTAATTGTGGTTGTATTGCTGGGGTCGTTGTGGTGGCCTTGGGTGTTCTGGTTGGCTTAGCTCGGTACATCATGGTTGTTGCGGTTGGCGTGGGCGGTAAGGGGTAGCAGAAATAAATAAAATAAGAAACCCAGAGGCAAAGAGGGCTAGATGAAGTACATGGATTGCAGGTAGATCCAAGAACGGAACGTGGGGCGTGTGGTGTGTTCATCTGTTGGTTTTCTTGTGAGTGGCATCTTTTTGGCTGGTGATTTGGCAGGGCGGTGTGCCTTGTGGTGTTTTTGATTGCTGGTGTTTTTTTTGTTTCTGCGGGTCGGTGTTTTGATTGCCGGCAATTTGCGCGGCTGATCTTTGAGGAACATTTTGTTTTGTTCACTGGCAGGTTTGTTTGCTGTGGTTTTCTTAATTTTCTTGTGTTGGTGCTTTAGGCGGTCGGTGTTTTGGTGTTTTTGCTGGTCTGCGTTGGTGTTTTTGTTTGCTGTTGTGGGTAGGTAATTTTGTTTGCCGACGTTGCGGGGCCGATGTGTTTGTGAGCATGTGGTGTTTTTATGACCTGTTTTGTGTTGGTGTTTGGGTCTGCTGGCGCCATGGTTTTCTCGAATTTTTGTGGGGTGATATTTTTTTGGATGTTGTTGGGGCTGGGGGTTGGGACTTCTTGTAGCTAGTGTATTTTTGTTGCAATTTTCGTCAGTTGGTGTTTTTTGTTTGCCAGTGTCCTTGTCTGCTGGCGGGTTTGCTGGCGGCATGTTTGGCTGGTGTTTTGAGAGCTGCACAAGCCGAACAAAAAAAAAAAACAATTACTTTACTTCGAGTGATCCCCACCATGTCATGTCAACACCGCTTGTTGGCTCCACTTTTGTCTGACATTCTCTCCGACACATCTTCTGACATTCTTTCTGACATTCTTTCTGACATCCTCTCTGGCACATCTTCTCACGTTCTTTCTGACAACTTTCTAGCCGGACATTCTTTCTGGCAAATCTTTTGACATTCTCTCTGACATCTCTTCTGACATTCTTTCTGACATATCTTCTGACATTCTTTCTGACACCTCTTCTGACATTTTTTCTGACATATCTTTTGACATTCTCTCTGACATTCTTTCTGACATCTCTTCTGACATTCTTTCTGACATATCTTCTGACATTCTCTCTGACATTCTTTCTGACTATCTCTCTGACATTCTTTCTGACATCTCTTCTGACATTCTCTCTGACATTCTCTCTGCCATTCTCTCTGACTATCTCTCTGACATTCTTCTGACATTCTTTCTGACATATCTTCTGACATTCTCTCTGCCATTCTCTCTGACATTCTTTCTGACATTCTCTCTGACATCTCTTCTGACATTCTTTCTGACATTCTTTCTGACATCCTCTCTGACATATCTTCTGACATTCTCTCTGACATTCTTTCTGGCATATCTTTTGACATCCTTTTTTTTACATCTCTTCTGACATCTCTTCTGACATTCTCTCTGACATTCTCTCTGACATTCTTTCTGACATCTCTTCTGACATTCTTTCTGACATATCTTCTGCCATTCTCTCTGACATTCTTTCTGACACCTCTTCTGACATTTTTTCTGACATATCTTTTGACATTCTCTCTGACATTCTTTCTGACATCTCTTCTGACATTCTTTCTGACATATCTTCTGACATTCTCTCTGACATTCTTTCTGACATTCTTTCTGACATCCTCTCTGACATATCTTCTGACATTCTCTCTGACATTCTTTCTGACATTCTCTCTGACATCTCTTCTGACATTCTTTCTGACATTCTTTCTGACATCCTCTCTGACATATCTT
>VSDK01021230.1:111812-148791 GCA_009767595.1 Symbiodinium kawagutii
CAGCGCTCAGCTGCCTGGATGTCTGCAAGCCCACAAGGCTTCCTGCACCATAGCCAGCCACTGCAGCACACGGCGGCGTTCTGGCTCAGACTGTGATTTCAAAGCCCACCTCATGCGAGCTGAAAGATAATGTGCAGGCCGAGCAGGCCTGGCATGTGTGCCACCAGGTATTCCTTCGCAGTTCCAACAAAGATGTTCCCAGGTGGCCAGCGTCTCATCGCAAAAATCACGTGCACCAGAATGTGTAGCCGAAGGTGCGTTGGCTAACCAGGCCGGGCTCACACTTGAAGGAGAGGCAGCCAAGCTGGGAGACAAAAGAAAGGAGACATGGGAAACAAATGAAGGGGATGCAGTTGAAGACCCGACCACACAAACCCAAGCTGGGAGACAACAAATGAAGGGAGACATGTGGGAGACAAATGAAGGAGAGGTAGCCAAAGACCCGACCAGAGCTTCCAGTACAAGGCGACCAGTCTTTAAAGCAGTTAGAACCCCTCACAATAAACTCTTTGCGGGAAAAACACAACCAACATTGACCGAAAGCCAAATGAGTAGACAACTCAACCAAAGACAACGCGGGGTTGGAGCCCCGGCCACCCCAAAAGCGCCACAAACCCCTCACCTGTGGCCAAACTCAAGCGCCCTGGCGCCAGCTCCCCGCGCACGAAGCGTAGATCCTCACCCGGCGCCGACATTTTGATCTTCGCTGAGAGTTGGTGGCCTCAACTCGTTGCAGCAACGCAACGCTATGTTTTTCTTCCAGAACATGATTCAGGCCGGAGTTGCGACATCCAACATTTGGCATCACCACTAGATCATCTGTTTATCTGGCCATAGTTCAAATTGATATACCCACCAAAAAATGGATGGTTCCCTACTATTTTTTGAGGGGTTCCAGTACCATGGTGGTATCCAAATAGCTGGATGGTAAAAGTAACGATGCTGCCCAAGCCGCCAGCCCGGCAACTCACCCAGAGCTGCGCCAAGCTCCGTAGGTTGCCCTTCTCCTGCAGCCAAAGCCTCGGGCAGTGGCGTTACCTAAAGATATGGGTAGGCATCGGTCACAGGCCAGCTCGTTCTGGATAGATAATGAAACATGAAAAAGCATGTATTTGAGTGAAGTTCAGGGTTCTCTCTAGCAGTTGCGGTAGTTCCATATCGTATATTTTGCATAGAGGTGGAGAGCCCCATTGCGCTGCGCGTATGCGAAGAGACCATCTCAGCGCAACACACACACACACACATACATACACACACACACACACACACACTTCCAAAGCAGTCGTTTATGCGTGTTCCAGATTCTCGTTTTCGTGTTTGTTCAGCAGAGAACAGACACTTTTATTTAAAAGAAAAAAGCATACCAGAGATGGGAGGAAAAGGACGGAGAAGAGACAAGATAAGGAGGGAACTATGCATGGACAAAGTCAGCTGAAACGGCTCGGGAAAAATGTGCATGTGGATCACGTGGACACTCTGTAAAACCAAGAGAAAATTAATCAATACTTAAATTCTGGAATATTATGTATATGACACAGCAACCACATCTGACCAGAGCTCCTGCTTTTGCAAGTGGCTTTTGACAAGCCAGGTATGTTCAAAGGAAATGGATGCTTTCAGGCCACGAAGATTTCTCAGTGACCGCAGAAAAAAGGATTGCACAAATCAGAGCAATCCCCATCCACCCCGCTCGCGAGTATGGTGGTGGTGGGGCTGGAGGAGGTAGATCTTGAAAGTAAATTAGCGGCCATTATGTTCATGCCATTCATTCCCGTGCCAGCACTATACATGACACGGCAACCACATCTGACCAGAGCTCCTGTTTTTGCAAGTGGCTTTTAACAAGCCAAGTATGTTCAAAGGAAATGGATGCTTTCAGGCCACGAAGATTTCTCAGTGACCGCAGAAAAAAGGATTGCACAAATCAAAGCAATCCCCATCCACCCCTATCCACTTGCAGGAAATGCTCTGAAAAAACCAGATTACACAAGCATAGACCCCAGATAGCGGGCGCATTGCACGCAAGAATTTCCAGGGTGTGTACCATAAACAGGAGAGACAAAGGCGAGACAAAGGGAGACAAGCATGAGCAGCGGCAGAGCAGCGGCAAACAAAGCGCCGATCGAGAGCCACAAGGGAGACAAAAGGAAGACACAGGGAAACAAGGGAGACAAGCATGAGCAGCGGCAGAGCAGCGGCAAACAAAGCGCCGATCCAGAGCCACAAGGGAGACAAAGGGAGACAAGCAAAAGCAGCGGCAGGGCAGCGGCAAACAAAGCGCCGATCCAGAGCCACAAGGGAGACAAAGGGAGACAAGCATGAGCAGCGGCAGAGCAGCGACAAACAAAACACCGATCCAAAGCCACAAGGGAAACAAAAGGAGACAAAGGAGGGAGACAAAGGGGAGACAAAGGCGAGACCAAGGCGAGACAAAGGGAGACGAGCATGAGCAGCGGCAGAGCAGCGGCAAACAAAGCGCCGATCCAGAGCCACAAGGGAGACTAAGGAAAGACAAGAGGGAGACGAAGGGGAGACAAGAGGGGGACAAGAGGGAGACAAAGCGGAGACAAAGGCGAGACCAAGGCGAGACCAAGGCGAGACAAGCATGAGCAGCGGCAGAGCAGCGGCAAACAAAGCGCCGATCCAGAGCCACAAGGGAGACTAAGGAAAGACAAGACGGAGACAAGAGGGAGACAGAGGGGAGACAAAGGGGACAGCAGGGCAAGACAAAGGGAGACAAGCATGAGCAGCGGCAGAGCAGCGGCAAACCAAGCGCCGATCCAGAGCCACAAGGGCGATAAAGGGGAGACAAAGCGGAGACAAAGGGGAGACCAAGGCGAGACAAAGGGAGACAAGCATGAGCAGCGGCAGAGCAGCGGCAAAGAAAAGCGCCGATTCGAGGCCCTACCATAGAGAAGTAAGAACCCCTTATAGCTTGTCAGCTATCTGGCGAAAAATGGACTAAAAACAAACTAATTGCTCAGCGATGGCTTCACAAAGAGCAACCGGGTAAGGTTGAGCGCGTCTGGTGAGCCACATCCCCATGGAATCTTTACCGCAGAGTGCGATGTGCTTTCGGCCTGAGAAGCTGCAACGGCCTTGAGTCGAAGCGCAGATCCGAAAGACATTCTTCAGTTTGTCAAAGCCATGAAACATAAAGCCGGTTGCCTTTTTCCATGGTGTTTTGTAGCCGCAAAAATCGATTCTGCCAAAAGAACTACCAAGCTGAAGTAGGTTACCAAAAGGTTTTGACGACCAAATTCTGGAGGCAAAAGGATTCTCAATGACATATGGCACTTGAAGAGCATTACATAGTTCAGAAATTTTGCGCGCTAATACGCATGAATTGGTTACCCACCAGGATTTTCTTATGTTCAGCCGGGCTAAGATAAGCAAAACCCATAAGGTTAGCGCGATCATCACGTAGTGGACGAGGTCCTCCATCATCTTTCCTTGCTCGAGACCATGATGAGCAAGGAATGCCCATCCAAACCAACGCAATGGCATGTTTGTTCTTCCGGATCAACGCCAGAAGATTTGTCAAAACCATTGGGTTGGTCAGGTCACAACCAGAGTTATAGTCTATGTCGTAAGCTATAGCAGTGAAGCCTTGACGACTACATGCCTTTGAGAGGGCTGCACAACCACTGAAGATCTCCAAAACAATGTTCCGACCAGATTGGCGTCTTCCTACTGGCTGAAAAGTCTTGGGGCCTCCCTGTGAAATTGAGCTTCCTTCTCGAGACATCGCTTCTGCACTGCCACCGGTAGCAAATGAAACTCTTGGCTGATCCTCGCATGGGCCTCGTAGCGACGAACACTGCTGTCTGCTGCCCATCTGCCTGTTTGTTTGACCTTGGGAAGAGATCTCAGCCCCATGCGTCGGTCGTAGCTTGGTCCTGCATGCCGGAGTTGATATAGGACTGCACGTTGTTCCGGCAGTCCCGCATCTTTCAAAGCCTGCTTCCACTCCTTCACTAACTGGGCGCAGGTGGCATCCAGAAGAAAGAGGGGGTGGCTGCGCAGATTGACCAAAGCCCGGCCTAGCCATGGAAGTAGAGGACTGTCCAGCAGGATCGTTTCGTCGCTGAGCCCCACCTTTGATTGCTGTTGTCCTTGCGCAGGATGAAGGTGAAGCGAGTAGCGCTTTGTTCCTGGCATTGGAGGAACTAGGTCTTGGCACATCCATCGCCTCGCCTGGTCGGAGGTACCCGGTGAAAATGAAAAGTACGGCTGCTGCTGACATTTTTCTCCCCTTTGCCAGCATGGCCATGACCAATGTTGCAATCAGCACCCAAGGCACCGGAGGTCTCGTCTGCTGAGGCTCCTTGCAATTTGCTCCAACCTGGCAAGGCTCGGCAGCTACGGACCAACATGCGCTTCGGGGCGAAGTCGGGGTATGCATCTAGGATTGCTGCTAGAGTTTTTGTTCCATCTTGCAGGTCGAATCCTAGATCGTACATGTTGTTCACAAACATGCAGCAAGTTGCGTCGAACTTCTCTGGCTTGTTCAATGTCAATCTCTTTGCCTTGGCAAACCTTTGGAGTTCCTCTATCCTCCGTTGGTAATCCACTGCAACTGGAAAAGACACTGCTACTTTCTCCAAAGGCGTCTGTCCCTTGAAGCGCACTGGATCTTTGCGATCTTTCATCTTCTTCTGTCTCTCCTGAATCTTCTCTTCCCTTGTCTTCTGAAGCTGTATCCTGGACGCAGTCCTCCTTGAAGAACGGCTTGGTGCTTTCGGGCCCAAGCTGAACATGGATTTCCCCCCATAGCACGCTTCATGGATAGCTTTCTTCCTGGATTCTTCCCCGGCTTTGCTAGCAACATTTTGGAATCGGAGATGCTCCCACTGACGTGAACCCCTGTCTGCAACGTTGAGTTCACTGGGCGCCCATCGGACTGCAAGAGAGCAGCTGGTAGCTAAAAGGAGAGCAGCTATTCGTCTGCTCACCCTAGGCATTGGAAAGTTGTTGGATCGACCTTTACCAGCCAAAGAGCAACCGCCAAATTATCGGTGAAGTGTAGATGCTTACAACCAAACTCACCAGAAGACCGAAGCTTATGGCGTAAGGCAGCCACAACCCCTCTACCCTCCAAAAATGCGATGCGCTCCGAATGTGTCATGTGAACCGCGAAGACATCATGCCAAAGTGAAGGATCCATGCATTGCGAAAGCACCTCCAGAAAATTTTCGCTCAACTCAGAAGGGTCCTGTGGCAGACCTCCAGTCGACTCGACTGTGTTGATGTCCTCAAAAGGGTCTGCTGCTTCCAAAACCGTCTTTCTAGGATTTACTGGAATTCTGCCCTTGAAACGCCAGTGTTCTTTCTGCTCTCCTAACTGCTGTTGTTCTGACTTGGCCATGGAACGCTTGCATTACTGCTACGCCACTCAGAGAAGCATCGGATGAACTGACCTGACCAGACCAACCGCGAGCGAGATCAACGTGACACAGCTTCATCAAGTGGGAAGCCCATCGGGCCTCATTTGCTGCAACGGGCCACAGCCGCACTCGCCTGTCATAGTTGGCATAGGCAAAGTCATACAGTCCAGTAAAAATGCTCAAAAGCTCTCGACGCAGCACGCAAAGATGGACTGCATGACTGAGGAGCCTCTCAATGGCTCTCCCGGTCACCTTTGGCCGCTTCACCAGCCATCCAAAAGCCTTGCACACACGATCCAAACGTTCAGGGATGGGACAAACAATTCCAGCAATGCCATCGATGCGAAACTCCAGAGGTTGGCATGCGCGACGAGAATCTAATTCTTCATGAACACGCAAGCCAAGCTCTTGAAGCCTCTGCACCACGGCATCCTCCACCACCTGAACTCTAGTCAGCGCCCGCAACATTCAAATTGTCGCAGTAAGGCAACAGAATTGCATGGTTCTCCCCCTTTTAGCTGCGGACATGGCTTTCCTTCAACCAGTAGACGGTCAGGCCCAAGGCCACTTGCCTCCACGGCTATCTGCTGATGTGCTCTTTGCGCTAACCACATTGCCCAGCTCCATCCCATTGGCACTGCTAACAGGTGTGGGAAAACCTGGCCTTGTTCGTCAACTTCTGGAAAACTTGAAGGCGAAGTCTTCCACTCCTGAAGCAGAGCCAGTGGAATGCCGGGTAGACTGAACAATTCTCGCAGACTATCTGGCAGCGCAAGTCCATAACCTGATATCCGGTTGAGCAGTGCACAAAACCTCGCCTGGGGGCAGCGCAATGGATCCCCATGTGCTGCCTGCAGCCATTGCCAATGGTGGCGGAGGATTGAACTTCTTGTTGACCGATCGGCAATCAAGGATGAATCGCGGCTTCTTGTTCTTCTTAGCTATGAAAAAAGGAGTCACTAACCCACGAGGTCTACCCGTGAAGGAAATAAGATTTTTGTCAAATAGCATCTTTTTAAAGCCATGATATTCTTTGTCATTCTTCCGAAGGATCTCGTCCATGTACGGCTGAATTGTCTCACCTTTCTCAATGATCTCACCCCATCTAGCCTCGTCCACCAGCATACTCACAGCGGGATCGCCCACCACTTCTCGCCCGAGTGGATCCAGTACTTGATCGAAACCAAGTTGGCGCCAGCTTCGGGAAGAGACACAAGATCTCTTTCATCATTGTAGTCGCACAAGGTTCTCCATCGCACGATACAGCGGTATGCAGAAGCTCTTCAATAGCCTCACGCTCTGCACACTGACCACCACATCTTCTGGCGGCCACAACCCTCTTCCATAGCCACCCACACATAGACCACCGGCTGACCCATGACCTGAGCAGGAGCGGCTGGCGGGGAGCTGGCGCAACGGCTGGCGCAAGCGCTAATACTCCAGGCGCCACTGGCGGGATAGGCATAGCAGGCGGCGGGCGCACCCATCACTGCTGGAGCCACGCCACGCTGCAGCTTCAACGCATCAGCTTTCTGTTGGGCTAGTTCCATCTGTCGAGCTAGAAAGCCAGGGTCTAAAGGGGCAAATCCATACACAGTCCGGGCAGAAATATGCGTGCTGGAATGGCTGGATTGGCTCCCAAAAATTCGAGATCTCATAGTCTGGATTCCGCCAACATCTCCGACATGGCGTGAGACTGATCCATCCCTGTCCAGTAGTGGGGGCAAGAACGATCTTTGTGCGCCAAATGCCTGGACGCTCGCCATAGGATACCAAAGCATGTTGAGAGTTTTGTGGTAAGCGATAAAACCTTGCCAGTCTGACCAAAAACTCCTGTCTTGCCCTTTGACGGGTCTCAGCTCGGGCTTGCCACCCACCAATGAAGCCAACCAAGGGCCAGCCCCCGATCAACGACACGGTTTGATGGTCCATAGCAAGCCGGCCCCCTTTAGATCTTGAGAGTAAATTGGCGGCCATTATGTTCATGCCAGTTTTTCCCGCGCAAGCACTAAACATATATATATATATATATATTTGTTTGGAATCCTTCGCGAGATGTCCCATGTGTTTGAACCCAACAAGGAGGTAAATACAGAAAAGCACAGCAACCAGGACCGAACAAGTTCCGGATCACACCAACTAGCTGGAAAAAGTTCTTTGAAAGAAAATCAAACAATGTCAAACATGACGTCTGGATACGTCTGGTGTATCATTGGAGGCACCAATCTCTCCAAAGGCCGATCCTTGGGCACACATGGCATTTGATATGGAATACTTACAATGGGGGTATAACCGGATAACAATGCCGCAAACTGCCCACTGTGAATGCATGAAATACCACCTATGATGGGGATGGTTTCAATTGAATCCGGGTACCAAGAGTAAGCCAGTGATATTGCAAAGCTCACAGGTGCACAGGTAGCGCAAAACCTTTTCAGCACTTGAGCCAAAGGTACGCGCGATCGCAAGTAACTCACAATTACAGGTAAGCCTCTTTACAGGGACAGTTCAAAAGACAATACACTGGGCATGCATCATAGCGTATCTGTCTGCTCCAGGGACACCATATTTATCTTTTCCCCCCTTGGCCATGGTGTAGCAGAAAAACGTATACTTGATCATGCCGGTAAGTAGTTCGGCACTCTAAGAGGCCGTTTGCGCTTCTTCTTGACCACTCTTCCTTGTGGTTGGATTGCCGCTTCATCTACCTGCGGTCCGCTGATCTTCAAGCCAGAGCTTCAGCTCGTAGTCCTGAGTGAGTCCTATCAGCTCCAACGCTGACTCCCACTGCGGTCCACCAACATTCTTGGCGAACAAGCCTGCCTTCTGCTTGGCGCTTCCAACAAGCTGCAGATCACAGTCCGGTCTATTAAATTGCTCCTTGATCCTGGCAAGATTGATCTTATGTGTTCTCTTCATGCGGCGAAGCTTCTTGCTGTAGCCTGCTGAGCGTGCTAGAGTTACAGCGTTCACCATCACCACGTAAATCAGCATCACAATACATCTCTACAAAGAGTTCCTCTGCTTCGTCTCCAATCCATCCGGTAAGAAGCGCATCCGCGGTACCATGCAAATAGCACGTCACTCTATATGAAGGTGTGCATCGCAAGCCTTAGTCCAACAATGCATCTTAGTAGCCAACCAAGCGGTTGCTCGAAGCAAATGTGGTCGCGCAAGGCGCGAGAGCCGCGTGAGTCTCATAAGCAAGGATGCCGCCACACTGGCGGGTTGACCCTCACTTGGGTCTTCATCCAGCACTTCGGCTTTCTTTGACAAGATTGGTGTTCCGACCTTCTTGTAATCAGTACAACCAGTCATACGGGCATATTATTCTGCAATGATTCCTTCGGCGTAAGCTCTCATATCAAAAGCAAAACATTCTTCACCTTCGTACTTGATGGTTGAAAGATGACGCCCGAAAAAACGGCCAAGATCCCCAACCTCATCGATGGAAACCTTCTCGGAAAGGTCCTTCCAGAACTGTTCATGAAACCTGGCATCACCTGCAAGAGCGAAGTCATCCACGTACACTACAAGCGCTAAGTTACCATGCTTCAGCAAGGCTGACGTAGATGGAAATTTTGGAACGCGAACGGCACCAAGCGAAAACAGTTGCTCTTCCAAATGCTTTTCCCAACGCGATCCAGCTTCAGGATGACCATACAGGCTTCGCAGCAACTTGATCACTGGTCTACGATATCTTGGAGTTCCATCTCATTGAACCAATCCTTCGGCCACACTTCTCTTGGAAGACGAATCCACGTCTCAGCTATCGACTTGAGAACTGCTTGAAGGTAGGCCTCTACTGCGTCCGCTGTGGACACCTTGTGGCCTCCGATCAGACCAAACGCTATCACTGCGCTTGCAGCAACGATACTTGCCGGCGACGCAGACAATTTCTGATAAAACGCGGCTCTGCCACCTGCTGACTTCGCAGAGTCACAGTCACCTCTGTAGCGCACTCTACCCTTCAGAGAACGGCACGACTTGTCGAGCTCCACGTTCTTCTCCGAGCAGATGGTCAACAAATCAGCTAAGCGAATGGCCCTTCCTTCCTTGATGGCTTCTCGTCGGACATCATGTTCCTCTCTCACCGAGGTAATGTCCCATGCACCCATCTTCTCAATGCCATCAAACTCTTTCTTGATAGCCTCCAGGCCTTTCCAAGACCTCTGATCTTGGGAGTTGTCGAGTCACTGCAGCTGGCAGCTCTGACTTGTCCTCGGACTTCTCTTCGACAACAGTGGTTCGTGGCTTTCGTTTCACAACCAGTGGTGGTTTGTCATCAACCGGATCTGTGAAGACCCTGGCTTCCTCATCCACCACCTCTTCATCAGCCACTTCCTTCCTCTTGATCCCTGAACCTGATGATGGTTCCTTGAACTCTTCCAGCAAGTCGGACTCAATCTCGTCTGGTCACCTCCTGCGAGACGAGGAAGCTGGTTCTGGCGCTGGGGTGTGAGGAGCTGGTCCAGTCGTTGAAGGTGCTGGCCCTGGCGTCGATGGAGATTCACGTATCCTGAACATTCCGTCGAAGCGCGCCTGACATTCTGCTGAATAACGATTGTGTCCAAGAGAACAACCTGGACATCCTTTTGTGAACCCATGCTTTAGTAGACGCGCCCACGTTATGCATGCATGTCTTGGAGGCGGAGGTCGTTCATCCGTTGGGAATGAATCTATCGACACCTCGTACGGAAGCACATTATGCGTTATTAAGGACTTGTCGTAGATTTCTTTCCTCAACTCAACATGCGGGGCACTCATATCAAGCATGGCCGCGCGAGATGTGCGCGCGAGTGGGAATTCAATGTGTTTAATTGGTGGCAGAAACACTTCCTTCTGGTGAACAAACTTTGGGGTCCAGCGCAAATGTGATCTATTACGAACCGCTTCGTAGTCAAGGACCAACAAGTTCCCACGGTAACGAGGACCTGGCGATAGGCGCCAACCGGCAAACAAACCTGGCTTGGTTGTAGGCTCTGACATTCCATCACCTTTTGCACGATAGAAGACTAATGCTCCCAATGGATACCTTGGTCCGTCGAAGGTTTTTATCAGTGGCCAATTCCCACCTTGTTTTCCCAAGCTTCTCTTTCTCCGGTTCTGTCCCTCGCTCATGACGAGCTATGGGCGCGTCGGCAAAGAAAGGTCGTGCCTTGGAAACATAATCCACCGATAGTGTCCAGAGTTTCCTCCCGAATCCTGCCTGGATGTGCGACGGACGAGACAGCTCCTTCACCACTCTTACGTCCCTCTCGACGTGAAAGTTGCGCGGCCAATAGTTCGGACAACTTGGGTCAATAACCCAACAGAGTCTTGAAGCTGCGTTTGTGAGTTCGGTGGCATTATCGGAGCAGAAAACTGTATCAGTCTTTCCGCTCAAGGCATGTCCTGCAAAATGCTTCAACGCATCATAGTTGGCATCCTCAGATCTAGCCGACTGTGGATACACAAGGCACACACCTGAGAACCTATCCCTCACCAACAATGCAGCTTGCTCACCATTCATTCCCTTGGACTCTGACGATGGGAAGATGGCGTCAGCTTCAACAATGTCTCCAAATGCCTTTGCACGCATACAGGAATATCCATTTCCTCTGGATCATTTCTTAACCGATGCGCATACCTTTTCAACATTCTACCACGCATGCAATGTTGACAAGAAGGGTTCTTCCTGTCATGCAATGCCATGTGCTCTAGTGACGCAGCTTCCTTCTTCAACCTCTCATCTCTGCTCTCTCGGAACTCGAGTGGCTCTGCTACATCACCTTCATCGTCTGCATCAGAATCCGCTGGCAGGGCGAAACCTGAGTCCTCATCCACAATGATCATAGCTTCCTGCGGTCCTTCTAAATGCTCATGCTCTCGATGCTCCTGAGGTTCCTCTGCAACAGGGACAACTGGCATCGCAGGGCAACGCTTGGCACAAAGATCTGGATATAATAAAGCATGGATGATACGCTCACACATCGACCTTGGATAAAATCCTGCGCTCTTCGCGGTACTCCCTTCGATCACAGCATGTTTGAAATCCTTAGGATGGCTGCATCTCAACTTGGAAAACAATCGAGCTAACCGAGGACAGCTCGTTGAGAGGCGCCACTGTTTCAGCGCCGGGTTCCCGTTCCGGTCGCAGAGACTCCGACGGCGCATCCGTCAAAATCTATAACTGAGAGGAATGAGACACGTCAACTCCTTGGGTGACCACCCTGCACATCTTCTGGGCCATTCAAAGCTTGTCCTTCCTCCTTTCTTAGCTGTGATCCTGGCTATCCTGCAGAACTTTCTGAGCACGCTACGCGAGCGCAAGCGCTCTTGATCCAGTTTCGCAGCGAAGGCGTCACCATGCCTCTGCAGGTTAAGTCGCTGCCACTGACTCCACGGATCACAGGGCAATGAGCCCCATAAATCAACTCCTGGGCGCTGAGTAGCTAGCTCTTCCAGACTCTTGCTGACTCCCGGCTCATCCACATTGAACAATGACTCCGTACATCTGATCCTCGCATGGCCTCAACGGCCTGCCTTCCTTTCACATCATACAATGGCTGATGTTGTCTCCTCTTCTGCTTGTTGTTGGCATGCCTCTCCCAATGTTTCTTATGTTCTTCCTTATATGCCTTCCTGCCTCCCTTCGGAGCTGGATTACATGGCCATGGCACATCTGCTGGGGGCTTTTGATGGTAACCAAAAACATCCGTCAAGTGACATACACATTCGGGAACACGCTCACAACACTCTTCACAGAAGCCATCAACAACATGTTCAGCGCTACACTCCGCAGCGCATGAAGTATTCGCGCACGGCGCGAGCGGTACATTCGCGCACGGCGCGATCACAGCATCACTTTCACCTGTTTCAACACCTTCACACACCTTATCTGCAACGGCTGCACTTGAGTTTTCAAGATATTGCGGCTCGATGGCGAAGATTGGTACATTGCGCCGCACACGAGTTGCTGACCATCTGTTTTCTAATGGACACCACACTTTGCATCATCGGTGATCCAATGCAATGAAAGGCTTCTGGCCATGCTGCCAAATGAACGTCCTACCCTTTCCAACTTGCTTGCCTACCGACAGAGCTAGAGGGCAGCTTTCCAACAGACTCATGTTGAACTCCCCCAGGTGTTTCGCGTACAGCTTGAGCTCTTCCGTGGAAACCTGAGGTCCTCCTCGTGTGGCAAAACGAATCGGGCTTTGCAGTGTCCTAAGCCATGGCTCTATCATCTCTGGCTCTATGCCCTAGATCAGCCAGAGCTCTCAATGATCCTATGTCACGCGCAGCACTTGTATCACCCAAGAACTACAAGGACAGCTCTCGAAAATCCTGACGGGATCGATCATGGATGCTGCTGCAGTCGGACCAATGGCTTCTACTGCATTCTCAATGGATCTAGGTAATGAAAATGGGAATGCTCAACTTGAGGAAGATGCGCAAACTCGGAAGCGACTTCCGGCAGAACTTGCAGAAACTATCCCATGCCTCCTTCACCTCAGCTCCTTCTACCTCAGTGATGGTCACAGTCGACGAAGCCGCTGCCACAGCAGCTGCTGCAGCTGGGCTTGTCTTTCTTCCCTTTGATCCTTTCTTGCCCTTCTCACCTGCCTCGCATTTGCGCCTGCCATTGCGGCACGATCGCCCTTCTTTCCAGGCTTTCCTTTTGGAAGTCCTGATGGAGCATTGGGGGCACTTGGACCTGGAGCTGCGGGCACAGCCAGCTTGGCCGGCGGTCCCTTGGCAAGACTCTTGACAACATTGCCATAGTTTTGATCATGTCTGTTCTTTCTGAGCTCATCGGCGATCTCACTCCACAACCACTCGAAAGTTCTCTTCCTGGAACCAGTCTTGCTTTCCCTGATTCTGTCCATCGTTCACCTGATGCCACAGCCATTCAAAAATGGTGGATGGGGATGGTCCATCACCTGGCTTTAATCCATGGAGGACCTAGTTGACTGTCTTGACAAACTCGTTGAGCTCCTTGATTCCCTTGCCTTCCAAAATCAAGTTCGAAAGATGCATTTGACCTAAGGCAACATGACGATCAAGCCCGGTCTCATAATAGGCAGTGATCAAGTTCAACAATGGAGTACCTTTCGGTCCCTCCTGTCTGGCAGAACAACCTTCGACCCAAGATGTGATCTCATGAGCAAGTTCCACAGCCGTGGACAAAACATCGGTCTTGATCAACTCTGCTGCTATGTGCTTGTTCAACCTGATGAAGTCATCTGACGCCGGCAACGCATTCCTAAATGCTTTTCCTCGACCTTCCATGGCATGCGCGCACCACTTCACAAGGATATATATCCCTAGTGGACATGTCGATCCTAGACACGGACGCAAGGAACGCTGCTCTCCACTCATGACACGAAATGGCATCGGTGGGAAGTCGAGTCACAGTCACTGACCTCAGATGCTTGTACTGTAAACACTCCCCTCTGTCTCACCTGGCTTCAACCATGCACCACCTGGGATGGACGGGGCATATCCTCCGTCCGTTGGGGATGATGAATCTGATCAACCCTGACTCGTGGCTCCACTGGCCGAGTGAATCCTACATCGCGATGGCGCTGGAGGCGCCGGCAAGTGCTGAGCCGACTGGCTCATGGATGGTGGCCCCCCTGATGCTGGATTTATTGGTGGATGTCCTCCATAACCTCCCTGGGACATGATGTGACCATGTTGACTCCTTGGACCATTTGGATCAAAAGACATAGGATGGAAGTTACCACTTGGCAGCACACCACCACCATAACCCAATGGAATCTGTCCACCCGGCACTCCATAGCATCCTCCACCACGGTGCACCTACCTGCCACGGCAGCTGGGCCTCCCATTCCTTGCTGAAACTCCCACCGCTGAGCCTGCAACCTTGCTGTTTCTAACTCCGCATCATGTTGCGCTTGTTTCAACCTGGCCATCTCCTGATTGGATTAGTCAATCCTATTCTCCGCCTGTCTGGCGATTTGGTCTCGCTCCTGCATGAGCTGCGAAATACCCTCCTGGAATTGCTCAAGCGCGGCACCACGCTCCTGTTGGACTTGGGACGCACTAGCATGCAATTGCTGAACAGCCGCGTCCTTCTCCTGTTGCAACTGCGATGCCCCAGCTTGCAACTGTTGAATCGCAGCGCCACGCTCCCGTTGCATCTCTTGCATTCCTTGGTCACACATGATCATAACACTATCCACACGACTTTGTACCAATGCACCAGCCAAATCCTCCAACTGCTCGGGATCAATGAGATTCTGAACCAACTGTTGGCGCTGATGCTCGTGATGATGTAGATTCTGCTGAAGATTCTGATGTTGATGTTCATGTTGGTGAATGATGTTCTGAACATTGATGTTGATGGTCATGTTGATGCAGGTTCTGTTGAAAGTTGGCCTGCTGTAGGGTAACACGTGGGTCCCCCCCCTGGCACTTGGCTTCCATGACCACCACCTTGAACTGCCCTGCGGCCTGTGCATCGGAAACCATCGGAGCCGTCGATCCAACCTGCGCCAACAGTGGGGACAACCGCGCTTGACTGAGGCTGAGTCATCTCTGGCGATCCCGAAGATGTTGAATACTTTCCCAGACCCGGACGTCCAATAATGACCTTGGGACAGATTTTTTCGCCATCCACCAATGAACTGCTGGATCACTCAATAGCGCACCCCTCAACGGCAATCAAATGGGCCTATTGCGCAAGCGCGAGCGTTGGTCAACGACCGACAGAGGCGAAAACACCGATCGAGGAGATCCACACTCATACGCGCAAGCGCGAATCGCGACCAAAGGTCAGCGAAAGGTTGAACACACCTTCCACGCAAGAAAGCGCTACCTGAGCTACTAGTGTAATTCCTGCCTCTCTCTTGATGTAGATAACGATAAGCACCACAACACTACCAACGGGCACACCTTCGAAGGCGGCACACAAATGGAAATCTTGAAATGCCCCTAGAGCAAACCCAATGAACTACACCAGATCACTACTCAGCTGTGAGCCTCAAGATCAAGCAAGACTTCGAAGGAAAGACGGCCTGGGATAATCCGCAGCTGTCTTCTCCTCAATCTCCTCCTCCAGTGTCCAGGAACTTCAGGAATCGTTCCTGTATGTGGAACGCCTTCACACAGCGCACTCGATTCGCTCTGGCTCTGTGTTGCACCAAACGACGAACCTCCTCCAGCAAGTTCTGCTGGTCGTCTACGTAGATAGACGCAAGCTCCAATGGACAAAATGATGTCCGCCTTATTTGCAGCACGATGTCCAGTGATCGAAGCAGGTGAAGGCTCAGGATCTCTGACAGACTTCCTTCGAGTTATGATGATATCCTTGAATGGTCTACCAAGATGCTGTTCAATCTCCCTGCGCTTCCTAAGCGTGTTCCTCTGTGTGTCCACAGCACGGGAAAATGACACAATGGACACGTCGAAGCCTCTCTGCTGCAGATAGTCGATGAAGGAAATCACTGCCGGTCGGGCCTCACGCTGGAACTCAATGGCGCGAAGAAAATCCAGAGCAATCAAAGGTCTACCCTGAGCAGGATCAGGAGGCGCTGCCTTGGGCGTCTGCGACCTGGTTGCAACAATCCTCTCAACGGCCACACTCCTTCTTTGGCGAACTCCTCTTAGTCTTCGCCACCTTCTTCACCAAGGACGTCCCTTTCGAAGACGAAACCGCAACTGGCTCCTCCTGGTCCTCCTCAACAGGCCGCCTTCTAAGCGGAGACCTTTGCCACAGGACCCTTAGATCCAGGAAGCTTCTTCTTAGGCACAGACTTGGGGTCAGCTGTCAACGCTTCCGGAGATGTCTTAGGCACAGCAGTCTTTTTTTGGATCTTCGGCCTTTGCAAGGGCCTTTGGCGGTGTCTTCGGGGCAACCGAAGAATCCACCACCACCCTCTCAGTGCTTCCAGAAGCACCCGGATCCTGCACCGCCTCCTCAGCCTCGTCCGGCACGAACACCCACCTCCAAGTGCCCTTAAGTTTTGCAGGTGGAGCTGGCGGAGGTGAAATTGGGCTTGGTGCCACAACAGGTTCCGGAACTCCACCACTCGAAGAAGCCCTTCTCACAGGAGGAGGATAGCTTGGCTTGCTTAGGGCCAGCCGCAACACGCCGATCCCTCCTCTCCTGATACTCCCTCTGATGAATATGAGGGTAGTCAGACTCGACGACTTCCCAGCTCGATGTCGCTCCAGCTGTGACGGACGGTTTGGGTTACCGCCCCTTCGCCGTCGCTGAGGTCGATGTGGATCTGTTCCAGACATAGTCACGCGCTATGCACGTACGAGATATCACGGCAATGGCAAGTCGCGCAAGCGCGAACGGTAAGGTGCAGTGAACAAAGAAAAGAGGTGTGTATCAACCAATGGTATAATTGCGCAGGGCGCGTGCGAGTGAAGCTTAGAGATGATGGATGGGCTCACCCGAAAATAGCTTGGTCCAACCAGAAAATGGGCTCTCCTAAAATGCAGGTTAGTTCAACCAATGACAGCGTGATGCTATTCGATGTGCCAATCGTGGTAGATCAATGTCACAGATTCACCTTTGAGCCCTCCAGCAGCAACTCACAGTAGTCCAGCAGAGCAGTACCAAAGTATCGCGCTGAGCGCGTGCGGTCACTTCACTGAACACCGAAGAAGCAATTCCTCCTCCACCCCAAGCCAGCCTCTCCAGAAAGACGCGAAGAAATGGCCCACAACGCCTGAGCATTGGATGATTGATCTCACGCCGTGCTACGGCTGATAACCAGTTGAATCCGAGTACTGAGAGTAAGCCAGTGACATTGCAAAGCTCACAGGTGCACGGATAGCGCAAAACCCTTTCAGCACTTGAGCCAAAGGTAAGTATGTGATCGCAATGATCAAATACCTGGTGAGTGTAGCTTTACAGTAATTCACAATTACAGGTAAGCCTCTTTACAAGGACAATTCAAAAGACTTTACACTCGGCATGCATCATAGCGTATCTGTCTGCTCCAGGGACACCATATTTATCTTCTGTTTATGGCATTATTTACAATCGTTTCTGTGGTTCTTTTCAGCTAAATCGAGCCTCGAACACACTTATGGTTCCCGCTTTTCCAACACCCCAAATTTGCAGCCCCAAATTTGCTCAGACAAGTTGCTCAATTTTTTTCTGCCCACCTTTGGAATTGGAGAGCTGGAAAGCGCCAAAACGACTGCCATCGGCGCTTGTCAGATTCCTCAGCTTGAACAGCTTCTTTGCACAAGTTGTTTTCGCGCCCCTCCACCTCGATGAAGTCCACCATACACTTGTTTTTTGGATCTCCCCTCTTACAACTGCTGTTTGGCATTGTGGATTCGTTGAAGAGGTGCGTTCAATCAGCTTCATCATGATGTCCGTCTAAAAATGTCGCTGAAAATAGCCATGTTTACAACCCAGAAATAAGCGAGAGCAACCAGCCATCTGCACGATGCACGAGAGTCAGCATCACTGACTCCACTGGAAACCAAGCGGAGCTATCCCAGTGACGCCAGAGACAATCCTTCGCGGTAACCTCCAACGCCTGCGTTTTGAGAATGGGGATGGATCCCAGGAGAAGCAATCCACCATGCCGTCCTCCTATGAAGAAGTCAAACCAGAGAAGAAAGAACCCAACATAAATCTTCAAATCGGCAAGTGCATCTAGCCAGTTGGCGCATGCTTTGTTCGGAAAAAGTCAAAGTTGGCTGGAGCTATATCCCCATTTATGATTTGTTGTCTTGCTAGATGTTTGATCACAACAAACCCTGGGGCCGAAATCACACACTCAGCGTTTGAGCGTTCCATGACTCCAAGCGGCTTGCTTCTGCGTCGTCGATTTGTCCTGAAGATCGTCCGAGCATAGGACCCCAAAGAGTTTTGAGCAACAAACTGTTTTCATTTTGAGCAGAAAATGAACTGAAGTTCTTGGGCGAATGGTAATTGACCCACAAGCAGCATTTTCAAAGCGAGTACAATATGATCATCCCACTATCACTGGTGACTCCCTTTTGTCTATGCGCATGCTGGAAGGCTAAATTATTTGCACAAAGAGGTTATTGCCCTTTGCTAACTCTTTACGAGTATATAATGCTGGGTTATGAGTCATGTTTACTATAGAAACTTACTGGTTTTACCCTGCGACTATCACCCGAGTTGTCAACTAGACAGCCGATAGCGCTAAAGGCAGCTGATAGGCAAGGATTTCAGCCTAGTGTGTGTATATACGATGGGGTGTGCTGGCTGGGCAGTTGCGTAGGCATGTCTAGTAGAGAACTTGTGTGAAACACGTACCGGAACAGGCTAGCAAGAGATTTGAATGTCGAAAACACTGGACCAGGGGAGATTGAAGGCCTAACATCACCATATTGCTGCATGGCACATGGCCCTGCAAAGCCCACCTTGGGCACACCTCATTTAGTACTAAAATGATGAACATTTGGACCCTCGCGGGCACAATAGGCACAGCTACCTCCCCCAGACCCCCTCTATAAACTCACTTCGTTCGCCACCAACAACGAAGCCTTGCCTAAAGGCTGGCTTTCGTAAAAATGAAAATACATACCAAATGGCAATCAAAAATTGGTAAGCTGCATCACTGAGATTCTTACAGGAAAATAATTTGGTCAGCGGCCGCATTTGCGGGCAGGCAGGTCAAGTGTTAGATTGCAAGAGGATAATGTCAATATGGATAAACCTCAGTGTCAATGCAAACCTATATCATCTCTTAATCTATATTCTCCCTCAGTAAATCGTTTAAACTTCATACACTCATCCTGCTCCCAGTTGCACCATGCCAGGCTTTTGCCCAAGGCATTGCGCAAGCTAATCACCAGATATGATGATGGTTTGTTTATGTTTGCTTGGTATACAAAGCCATGGTTCTCCAAACCAGCTGTTTCAGGAGTGAATGCCGTTAAAACGGCCATGATTAGTTCGACTCGTGCTGGTGCCTGATGTGTTTTGCTGAATTCATCAAATATGCGACTGATGTGGTACCGCATAATAAATTGAGCCGCGCTTAGCTGCTTGGCCTGTGGCGTCATTTGAATGATCCCATGATGATGTGAAATCCCATGGCTTGGGATCCATTTCAGGCGACCACCCTGGACCCTGCCACATCAGTGACGAGCCGAGCATCCACCAGCATAAGACCTTTGGTGAAGGCAGCATGCCCTGCGTTTCACGCCGCCATTTAGAGGAACCATGGTGTCCAAAATGGACCCAAAATTGGGCAGGGTTCAACAGAAATACACACTTTGGGCACACCAAACCATCTATTTTGGCCCCCTCATCTCCGCTGCATCGCCTGCATAGTGGGTGAAGACTTCAAAGTCCACCGGTAGCTTCCTAAGATCTGCTGCCATCACATGCGACTCATAACATTGAAAGCACGTAATCCCTGGTGGAAATTCCATCCAGTGCCCCCTCCGCAGATGCTGTGAAGCCCAACAAAGCTGATTGTAGCGATGTCACCCAACCGTACGCAATGATCAACCTTCTGTTGCACAAGGACGATATTTGAACTTCAAACCAATTCAAACCCAGTGGCTTCTGGGAGGTCTCCACCTCAGCTGGCAGGGCTGTCCAACCGAATTTATCGTGGCTGGTGCTTTAAGCCGTCCCTGGTTTGGTCTTGCAGCTGGGCGACCGGGACTTCCAGATCTTTTCCTGGCTGATGGTTTCGGAACATGGAGCTATAGGCCCAACCCCACGACCACTAGGGCCGTCAATAGCCCTGAAACATCCCAACGTGGCATTGAAAAACATGCGAGTTTCCTGGAAACACCCTGTAGCAGTGGTAGGAAATCAACAAGTCCCCACCAGCCGCAGTCTGACTGCCCAAACACCGGAGAAACCCCACAGAAGGAAGTTGCCCTGCTGCATGAGCGTATAATGCCGACCGTCCAGTGTTCCTGTCAGACCAGGCAGAATCAGAAGGTTTTTCCAACCAAGATGTGCGGATGCCTATATACCTCCTGAAATCTAAGACATACAAAAATAGTCAAATTACTTTACTTCGAGTGATCCTCCACCGTGGGATTTCAAGGCATCTATCTGACATTGCACCTGACATCTAAGCTGGCATTCTACCTGGCATTTTATCTGACGTATTTTCTGACATCTTATCTGGCACTCTATCTGAGCGGGCGGGGAACACTGTGGCGTCCGGAACTCGCGGTTGAGGTCCGGCGGGGAACACTGGCATCTGGAGCTGGCAGTGGAGCACGGGGAGGAGGACGAGGAAGAGGGAGGAGGAGGAAGAGGAGAAGGAGCTGACATAGAATCTAACAACCCTCACCTGACAGCTGGGGAAAAAACATTCACAAATCAAAAGCTGGCAATTTCTTTGTCAAACCGCGAATGTGCTAACAATCCTACCAAGGAAAGAACTGATTCAGCAAACATTGGTGGCTGTAGATTTGGACGCCCTGTTGAGCCAGGACGCGTAGATGGGGATCGCCTACGACAGTGCCACCGGATTCAGTGTCACCTGGGGAGCGCTGGTGGTGCTGGGTTTTTGGGTTGCCCCAACCCAAGGAAACCTGAAGAATTTAGGAGATTCTATTCCAATCCTATTCCAAAGTCTTTGCTTCAGGATTCTATATTCTCTGGTCATGACAGGAATGCTGACCCGCACATATTGCAATAGATGTTGAAATGCGGCCCGGTTTCTGATTATTGTGCCATCCGGCGCAACGTCACAATCGCACCCAGAGCAATCTTGCCAGACTTCAAATGCGTTGACACTGTTGACACGTGGAAGCAAAGTTTCATCTTTCAAACAACAAGGCGACTGCCCTGGGCAAATGTCACTGCCACCTCGGTGTTGACATGACCCTGGGACTTGGGATTTACGAAGGCTGTATGGGTTATAAAAAAAACAGGGAACACCTCCAAACCAACAAAACACTGTACATGCCCGAAAACCATGACTCAAACTGCCACGAAAACATTTGGCACCCTAGGAGAATCCCACCAGTTGTGTCACCCTTGCCTGACTGATTTCTAACTAATTCTTCGGTATGCAGGAAGCAGGCAGCAATGTAGAAAAATATTTTAAAAACAATGAAAAAACAAGCTAGCATCCAGGGTAGCGACTCTGGGGAATTTGAACATTTGTCATTTCCAACATCTAGCATCGAAATGGAACTTGACGACAGCCTTGAACTTGGTGAGGCATCTTCTTTCCAACCGGCGTCTAGTGGCCCTGGACTTGTTATGAAGTAAAAGGAGGAAGGAAGATGTCGAAGAAAAAACATCAGAGAAGAGAGAGGACCCAAATACGGGAAACGGTACAAAAGTGGCCAAATGCTGCGTTTTTCACATGTTTGTGGTTCGGAGAGGTGGAAAAGTAGGCTCCCTAAAACGGCGGGCGCGGAGCCATCATATCCACGCGACCTCCAGACTTCAAGCATCGGCCCTGCTTCGACTGAATACCTGTTTCCTATCCATGAATTCCCACATGGAGGTCAAGTAGGCCACCCGTTGATTTCCCCAAATCCAAAACAGCTCAAATGAAGCAGCCATAGCCTGCACCATCCTGTACAACAATGCCAGAAATTTTCAAATGCTTGAACAAACCAACACATTAAATAAAACAATCAATCTGAATAGACCTCCGCAAAAAAATCTCGCCTGCAGAGTCGACTTGGCCAAGGCACAAGGATTTGGATCCTGAGCCGTTGTTCTTTTGCACAATGTCTCTAGTCCGATTCGGATATCCCCTGTCCAATCGCAACCAGTGCTCCCCGTACAGTAGCACGAGAAGCCGAGGTTATCTGGAATCAGCGGTTCAAGTTCGAAAAGGCTACAACGGTGGTTGGGGTTGCTTGTCTCGTCCTGGTCTCCACAAACAACGTGCAAGCAGGTGCCAGGGGCGACCTTCACCTTTGTCTGCCTGCAGGCATTAAGGCTACCAAAATTGCAAAGCAACTGGGCATTGCCCCCTTCAAAAGTCAGGGTACTCCTTGTGAGCTGAGTAGGGAGGCCCCCAGAGAGCCGAGCACAGTGACTTGTTCCTGGTCCTCCTTTGAAGGTAAAGGTGGCAGAATCTGCAACACCATTGCCAGCCACAACCAGGTTTCCAGTCATGGTCGCTGTTACATTCCGACACCCGTTTCCGCAAACCATGTTCCGAACTCCGGTGAAAATGCTATCCTCGCAGTGACGTACCCCTTGGCAACACACATCAGCGAAACCACATTTGTTCACACCGTTGAACTCAAAGGTGCTTCTCTTACAAGCATTGTTCCCATTGCAGCAAACGGCGCCCGGATTCTTCAGGTTGAATTGACTGCAAGCCTCCACAAGAAACGTGCAAGTCTGCATGTCCCCAAAAAAAATCCCAAGATTTCTGAAAATTAATGGCAAATGAACAAGGGGAGGCGAGTGGAATGAAGCTATATACTAGTTTGCTGCCTTGGAAGATTTGGAAAGCGATTTGCGAACCTTTTGGAGACCAAGACAACTGATAACATCTGATAACCCAACAGGAGCACTCACTGACTGAATGCCAACAAAACACTTGACTGGGGTTTACGATTCATATGGAGTTTGACAGTTGACAGTAGCTTGAACCATACTTGAACCAAGCAACGACATCCCCACAACTCAGATGATCCTTGGAGCTCCAAAACTCGTAGTGGTCGTCACTGGAAGGCCAAGTGTTGGAAAAGCCGCAGGAAGTCTGTGCAATTGAACCAAAGCTACCGTCCGTGAACCCGCCTAAGTGAAAGTCCAGGAGGCCATACACAGCAAAAATAGCAACGGGGCAACAGGGGGCCAGGACTCACATCAAGTTGGTAATCATTGTGACAATCAAAGGTCCACACGTCCTGGATTGTAGTTGATAATTGTGCGGAACATAGTGGCATCAAGACAAAATCCTGTTGCATAGCAGCATACTTGTCTACAAGCGCAAGTGACCCTCTTCATCACAAAAGTCGTTGGCTTTGTGGCAACTTCTTTGGCGATGACAGCATATACGCAACGAGGACAATTTCTATGAACTGACAACATGTACAGTAGGAACTGTGTGAGTGTCATGAGTCGTAGGTTATGCATATGCGATGTGAAAAAAGTGCGTTCCTCGTGGACGCATGATCCCAGGCATGAGCAAAAACAAGCGTTCATACTGCTTGCAAAGTCATCCATTTTTGTTGATCCACATGACCGGATGCTTCCATCGCAAAGACAAAGCCGAGTTTCTGCAGGTCAGACTGCCTCCTGGAAATCGTTGCGAAGTGCTTGGGATCACCACACCACCGGTTGGCGCGCATTCAGTACATTCGTCTGGGCCACAGACGCCTCAGCTTAGGGAAACGTGTTGACCAAGTTTCTTTGGTGTCTGGGGAGGGAATTTTCACAGATATCTGCCGACCCCTGTTGGGGGAGCGCGAGAGAGGAAACAGCTGCAGTCCCGGTCTTTGAGATCAGTTGTCGATTCTTAGCAGGTCCGTGGGCAAGGTGTTTTGGTTTTGGTTCAAAAAGGGGTCCGTTTTGGAGCCCTGCTGGGTCCTTTTCCAATCCTTTTTTTGGAGGGTCAGAAAGCGCACCCACAACATCCGGTCAAAGCGTTCTTGGACACCTATATACTGCCAAGGTGTTTTGGTTCAAAAAATGGTCCGTTTTGGAGCGCTGCTGGGCCCTTTTCCATCTTTCTGTCCTTAAACACCTCCTGCCGAGGTGTTTTGTTTCAGAGGGGGCTGAGACTTTAGGTCCCAGTCAGAGCGTCCTTGAACACCTGCTGCCAAGGTGTTTTGCTTCAAAAAGCGGTCCGTTTTGGAACCCTGCTGGGTCCTTTTCCATCTTTCTGTCCTTAAACACCTCCTGCCGAGGTGTTTTGTTTCAGAGGGGGCTGAGACTTTAGGTCCCAGTCAGAGCGTCCTTGAACACCTGCTGCCAAGGTGTTTCGCTTCAAAAAGCGGTCCGTTTTGGAACCATGCTGGGTCCTTTTCCATCTTTCTTTTGGGAGGTTCAGACGGCCCAACCCAGCCCCAAGATGGCCCAAGATTGCTCAACATACCCCTACGATGGCCTATCGACTCCCAACATGACCCCAAGCTGGCCCAACATAGCTCCAACATGCCTCAACATAGCACCAAGGTGGCCCAAGATGGCCCCACATAGCCCCAAGATGGCCCAACATGTCCCAACATGGCCTCAAGATGGCGCCCCGGTCCAACATACCCGCAACATCGCCCCAAGATGGCTCTTCCATTGGGGCGCTGCTGCTTCGCTGTTCCCCAATGCCCTGCTGGCCGGGCGCAAGCCCCTTAAATACACAGGGTAACGGGACTTCCATATTGATATAATAAGACTAGATGACAAACAAAACTCCAGATCAAACCGGCTCTTGTTCCCCAGCACTGGGGGGTAACCCCATTGTTTCAGCTAGTAACCTTTTGGAAACTGCATCAATGTGTGGAAACATCAGCAGCCAGAGGACACGCTCCGTGATTTGGTACCATATGGCATGATTCTCCTCCAAGCATGTGGGGACCAAGAACTCTGAACATTATAGAATGATTCTGAATGTAAAAAATCTCAATTTCTGCTCGGATATCCGAATTCATCAAAAATAGCCAGGCCTGAGTTGAAGTCGCTGAGGAAGCAGGTTGGACTTGCCTTTTCAGGTGACATCTGCAGATTTCAAACCACAGTCCCTTCGTGTTCTTCAAGACAGCAAAGAACAACTGCGAAACACTCTGAGAGGTACAACTGGGGAGCCCTGCATCTAATGATTTGTGGAGCGTGTTGAAAAAACAGGGGACAGATGACATGACATCTTACGAATACGGCAGCCAAGAAAAGCTATCATTCTGTTCTGGGCATAGGCAATACACATTGACTGTTGAGCCAACCCCTGATAAATAGTCAACAATCAATGGATAATGAGTATCGTAAATTGTGTGTTTGCAAAAAGAAACACCAACCAGGAAAGGATATGCATCCACCATATGAAAAGTGAAACACGATCCTATTTTTAGATGCCAAGTTATCCTCTGATCCCCAAAACACCCAGGCGTTTTTCACCAACGGCCTCGCGCATCTCCAAAGCATCCACGTTGGAAACCTACAGGGCAGTGATTCACCATTTTGGATGCATCACTGGTTGGTGTTTTCTACCCCTCTGAAAAATATTAGTCAGATTGGATCATCATCCCAACTACAGTACGTATTGGTGGAAATGTTCAAATGTTTCAAACCACCAACCAGATTAACATGGTCAAGCGTTGCACAATAATGTTGATCCATACCGCATTTCTTGTTCATAAATCAGCATGGGGAACTTGATTCATGATGATTCATGTAGATAAACACCATGGTAGTGATGGTGGTAACCTCCATCCAGATTCCAGAGAGGTCTTTCGTGTATGGTCGTACAGTAAAGTTATGGAAAGCTAGGAAATGGATGTTGTTGGATACAGAAGTGGGTGAAAGCATCACTGGTGCTCGCGAGGTGAGGTAACCTCACCGGTCATCTTAAAGCTGCAAGTTTTTTGTCTCGCCACCTGAACAATACGTTCGAACGTCAAATGGGATGATCATCCAGTTTCAAACCACCAACCAGTTAAGCTGATGTCTGGTGATCCATGCCGCCCTTTCGATCATTTACAAACATGTCTTCGGCAGAATGGCATCCCCTCCGACATCTTCTCTGACATTCAATCCGCTCAAGCACGCGGGAAATGACATTTTGGTGAGTTTTGCATTATTTGTTGCACTATAGTATAAATTGGATACAAAGTCATGCTGAAATGAAGACCCTTCATTCTTCAATGCACATGTTGTGCATGCATTCGCTATCATCATTTAATGAGATTTGAGCATGCCATTCACAATCATTTTTTGACATGATCGTGCAATGCAATGTACTTTTGTTACTCAGCCATTGGCTATTTCAGGTAAGTTGGAAGCTTCATAACACCTGTACTTTGATCTCCGAATGATTCTTTGATCTCACAAATGGATTCCTGCCCAAAAAGAGGACCCCCCAAATTCGTTGCCCCTGGAGTTTCTGCTCATCGCAACCACAGCATGTCTGGGGCCTGAAGATGCGCGGTCTGATCGCTTTGACACTCCCTCGGCGTTGCGTTGCTGATGTGTCGCAGTCGTAGCTTGCTCAGCAGTTCAGAAGTGATGTTGTTTGTCACAAGATGTTCTTGTTGATTGCCCTTGTTTTGGCACGTCACAGCAACCCACATGACCAAGGTGGCAGTTGTAGTTCTGCCTCCTAATCGACTCTCAACCAGCATCTGACTGCTTCTCAGTTGCGTGGTGGCCCAACTTTGCCACGGACCCTGAACAGGGATGTTGATCAGGCACAAAACGACCTACAGTACATGCCTGATGCATTGGCAAATACAGCTTTTCAGTGCTTTCATGATGCTGATACTCTCCAAACTTGGTACTATAAGTGCTATCTAATCCATGGTTCAATATATATTACCTATGGATATTCTAGATACCGCCACCAATGAAAGATCACTACGGGTGCTATTTGACTACCCTCTATGATCCACAGGGTTCTCTTTGGAAAAACATGCCTTTGCAACCAATCACCGCGTGCAATCCCACAGAAAACCCTTGCAGCAAACACTTCTCTTGCCCCTTCTCTTGTAGAACAATTTGATGAGTGCGTCTTCCCATATTCCAATGGCATCACCCATTGGCTTTCTGTTCTTCCCTGACCTTGAACACGAGCAATAAAAACGCACGTGTCAACATCATGTGATTGATGCTGGACTCGAAGTTCGATTATCAATTTGGGCCAAAGAACTGCGCAGAGGTCGCAAAGGGCAGGAACTTTGGGAGGAATTTTTGGTGCAAAAAGTCCTTTGGAAAGCACCAGCCATTTACACTACTTGGTGGTTGAGCCACCCATTTGAAAAAAAGAAAACATGTTTGGAGAAAATCATCCCCAATAGATTGTTTGGAGAAAATCATCCCCAATGTTTGATAAACGTATTGGTAGCAAGAGTGAAAGCATGTGAACCCACACTGCCCACACCACAATGCGTTGGTGTGCTACGTGCAAAATGAATGGCTGAGGTTGCTGCATCACCATCAGTCCCGAAGTGGTCCACTGTACTAAGCACCAGCTCGCAACACAATAGGGTTGCCCCTAAGCTTCCACCGCCCGCACGCCAACGACCACAAGACACATACTGCACATCAAACCGTGCGAGAATCAAAAATTGAAACCGATGAATTAGAATATCTGGAAACCCCCAAAATAGAGAACTGAGCTCAGTGGTACTGGTGATGATGGCGGTGGTCGGAAAAGGAATAGTGAGAGTAGTAAGAGTAGTAGTTGGAGGAGTGATATAGGAGCACGACCAGTATTAGGAGGAGTGGTGGGAGTAGTAGGAGTAGGAGTAGGAGAAGGAGTAGAAGTAGGAGTTAGGAGTTAGAGTAGCAGTCAGAGTAGTAATAGGAGTAAGAGTAGCAATAGGAGTAAGAGTACTAAGAGCAAGAGTACGACCAGGAGTAGGAGCAAGAGTGTGAGTAAGAGTAGCACGAACAGTAGGACAAAGAGTACGACTAAGAGTAGGACTAAGAGTAAAGCTAAGAGTAAACCTAGGAGGAGGAGTAACAGTAGGCGTAGGAGTCAGAGTAGAAGTAAGAGTAGGACTAGGAGTAGGAGTAAGAGTCCGAGTAAGAGTACCCCTAAGAGTAGGAGGAAGAGTTAGAGTAGGAGCAAGACTAGGAGTAGCAGTAGCAGTAGTAGTGGTAGGGTTAGCAGTAGCACTAGCAATAGCCATAGCAGTAAACGTAGCATTAGCAGGAGCAGTAGCAGCAGCCAGTGGTCAGTGGCCCATACGTAGCCAGGACTGTAGCCTCAGTACCCAGTAGCCAGTATGCAGTACGCAGTGCCCAGTGTGTACTATGCAGTGTGCACTATGCAGTGTGCAGTATGCAGTAGAAGTAGAAATTGAACTAGACGGAGATGTAGAAGTAGAAGTAGAAGCAGAAGGAGGGAAACAACCATCAAGTGTCCATCATGAGTGGTTGCATGTTACACTAACAAACCACTTCTCAAGACTTCCAATGGGCATCCTCGTTGATTTTTTCTCTGCCGCAAACGGCTACCACTTTCCTTCTGCATTCAGCTGTCGCTTGGGCGACTGCCAACTGTACAAACAGCTCCGCAGAGGTTACCGGCATCCACTTGAACACTGGGTGAATCCAAATATTTTCGCATTCCTAGTTTATGACGCTTTTCCTTATCCTTTGACTTTCAGCCACGTCGTACAGTTCTGACTTTGGCAGCAACAAAAACAAAAATCACCTGCTAGGCTAGGGTTGGATTTTGATTGCACGGTTCGTCATATAAAATCTAAACCCATGACCCCGAAAAATACTCCAACCCCTGGACCCCCATGGTTAGACGAGAAGAGGTGTGAAGTGGCACTGTGGGTGCAGGGGAGCATAGCAAGTTGGTTGTTGACGTGTCGTGGAAGGGGGGAAGGGTCAGATACTTATTTGTGGTGTTCCAGGCACCAGCAAGCGAATGGAGCACTGGAGATGTTGCTCCACTTTCTGTTGAGATAGAATTTGTAGCCCAAAACCCACCGTTTCCTTGCAAGAATTATGGCAACTCTTGATGGTTTTTGAGGTTTCATGAGCTCCTTGCCAGAACGGAATTTATGGGCAAGATCAACTTTGGGATTCTCAGGGATTTAAGTGAGTGTTTACAGTAGATGATCATGAGAAAAAATGAGAAACTGGTGTTTCCCAAACTCAGGTACCGCCAAGCAACCACCCAAGGCCCTAAGCTCCGACGCCACGATAATCCACAGGAGAGGGAGGGAGACAGAATGTGAGAGTGAGAGTAAAGGTGGGAGTGAATGCGTTTGCTGGACATTGGGTTTGGATTCGCAGCCCTGCACAACCGTTCGTAACGGTCCATTTGGGCATATCAGTGGCGAGTGTTGTGTGAAGTAAGCTTTCAAACGTGTTGAATCCTGACTTTGTGCAACAGGTATAGTACCTAGGATACATGCAGCTGCTGCAGGAGCTGCAAGTGCCTTTTCAAATTTGTGACGTTCCAGCGCTTGTGTTTCGATGTTTTCCAGCGGAGTGGGGTCCTAGATATGTTTTGGTGAGGCGTAGGGTTTTGATGGTGGTGTTGTGGGCTGTGCTCGTGGTTTGGTCTTTTGCTGCTGTTGTTGTTGTCGTTGTTGTTGCTTTTTTTGTGGTGTTTTCTTTGCAGTGCTTCCTTTGTGCTGTGCTTCTCTGCGGCGCTTCCTTTGCGGTGTTTTCTTTGTGGGTTTTCCTTGTTGTCTTTTGGTCTGTGGAAGTGCAGTGGTGTTTTGGTTCCGTTTTTTAGTATTTTTGGTGGTGGTGTGGTGGTGTTTGAGCAGTGGTGAAAAGTGTCATACCAGGAGTGTCTTGCGAGAATGTCTCAGAACAGAATATATTATACATAACACAAAAGCGTCTTATCATAGTATCATACCCAGAGTTTCTTAAAGTGTGACTCCACCTTGCAAGGTGTCATGCCAAGAGTTTGTCCAAGAGAGTGTCGACGCGAGAAGTTTCTCCCAAGAGTCTCTTACAAGCGCGTCGTCTCCAGTGTCTGTTTTACAAAATGTCATAGCAACAGTGTCATACCAAGCCCTGTCTTGCCAAAGAGTGTCTTACCAAGACACTCTTGCCAGAGTCTCACCCAACCATTCTGGTAACGGGTTTGGGCCGTTTGTGTGCTGCATCTTATTTTGAATTGCAAACTTTAATCCATCAAAATACCAAGCTAGGTCACCAGCGAGATGAATCGCACTCTTTATTTTCAACACAAAGAATTCTATAGTCCCTTTGAGGGCCTTCCTTTTGCCCCTATTCTGGATCCAAACTGTGTACATCTGAGCCTGTCTATTGAGCCCCCCACAGCTTCATGATGTAAACATGACTTCGTTAACTGGGAATGCTGATGTGGAAACGACCTACCACCGACGTATCCGGCTAAACCGGGATCAGCTCTAACGGATATCGATCTCGCAATGTCTCCTCCGGCACCCCCTTGACATAGTCGTTCTGACACCGCATGGCAGTATCCACATCTTGGAAGCTTTGTCCAGTGGAACAAACAAAGATATCTGTGCCCCAGGCGAGGTTTACCTGAGCCAGGGCTATCCAATGACACAACCACCGCACATCAGGCCTTTCATGAAAAGGTGGAACGAGATTTACAAACCAGGTCCAATCTCTTGTCATGATTACCAGGCAGAGTTCAAGCGCTCAAGTTATGATAAACTAACTTCTCACTCTGTCCTTTCATAGTCGGTAATTCATTCGCAAATACCAGGATGATATTATTTGGATCATTCGACTCCAAACCGAGGTCAATGTGCATCTCATCAGAGCCAGGGAGTACTACCAGAGGTCAATGGGCATGTACATATCCGAGGTCAATGTCCATTTTTACTGTTTAGCAAAGAAACATGAAACTCATCAGAGAGTCGTGTCCATCTCAAGGAGAGCCAGGTCGGTGAACATTCCAACAGGCAGGTGCTGGGCATAGCTTTGTGATGGGGCCACATGGTGACCCACATATGGCTCTGGGTCACTTCACCAACCTTGGTGTCCCATCATCAACCAGCAAGTTTTCCCTATGATTTTCTTGCTTCTTATCCCCCATTACAACCATATCAAACCATATAGGGACGATTGTTTGACCATTATTTTTCCTATGCTTCAACTGTTGAACCAATATTTTCCGTATGGTTTTGGCTAACGTTGACGCACAACCACACCGTTGTCAACCTGTCAGCGACCCAGGCACCGTCCGCCTCAGGCCGTTCCGGTAGGGCGCCACCACGGGATAGCAACTGCCTCCAGCACGAGCCTCTCCCGGAAGGCTTGGATGTGGAATCTCCTGCAGATCAGCTTTCCCCGTTGCCTCCCTTGACACTTCGGATAACTTGTGAGGTCACTGAACCTTGAACCAATGTCGGTCAACAATGGGGAGATCTCTTCAAACAAGCAAAACCAGGCGCATTCCTGGCACACGCTGGGTGGAAAGCTGAGGTGTTTGTGGTCTCTTTGTGTTGAGTGCCAGAAATTTTGTTCGCGCTCCAGTGATTCTCTCTTTTTTCCCCACTCTTGGTCTCCCAAAAAGAATGAGTGCTCCAAATTGATACACCTTCAAGAAGTCAGTAGAGATACAGCACAAGCTCGAACACTCCTGACATGGTGACGAATGGAACTGCCAGTGGCTGTTGAGAGGGAACAACTCGTCGGGGTTCTTCAGCAAGCATCATCCAAACCAACAGTTGACAACAATCTAGAAGATCAGGCTTACTACAACTGAGTACAAAAATATGTAAATATGCCTACTGATTTGCTTCTAAGTTTTGAAGACGGTAACCAAACAGTTTAACATGTTTTTTCCTCAGTAGCCTTGCCCTAACATATCCTCCTCAGGACTGGCACTATCGGCAATAACCACGATAGTCCATGATTATAGCCTTTTTCAAATGATGTCTTTGATTGTTCTGTGCCATTTTCCTATGGACAGCGGTGGCATTCAGGATAGACATGCTCACGATTGATGATGAGGATAGGAAAAATCATGACAGGGGGAAACCATTTTTTCCCAAGCGATATGTTTCCCATATAATCCACGCGTCAACGGAGGCTCCCTCGCTGCATCAGTTGTTTCGTTGGGCCTTGTAGTCCCGAGATTCGCTCATGACAAAGGTGCCATCGCCCACGTCCTGGGCCACAAGGAGCTGGGTACCTCCCTTGTCACCTTAGCGAAATGGTCACTATTGACACGAAACGAAAGGAGGACCCCCCAATTCATATGGCGGTGTCTCAAAATAGGGGTACCCCAAAATGGTTGGTTTATTACTACAAATTGTTAATATGGGATGATTTGGGGGTACCCCTATTTTGAGAAACCATCATATGCATTATTGACCATCTCTTGTAATAAACGAACCATTTTGGGGGTACCCCGGGATGACTTGAGGAAACCACCACATAGCGAACACGAGAGTGACATGAAGGAATTTTCGATGACATTCAATGTATCGGCAAAAATCTGTTTTTCGGTAGCGTCAACATCTTGTCCCACAATAATTCATTTGGAGGACCGCCAGCAACAAAGGTGAGGTGGGCTCCATCACCACCATTTGGACTACCCAAATGAAAGTTACATCCAAGGACCAACAATCTACATTGCTGTTTCAGGATTGGATTCGGTGTTCACATCAAGCATCTGAAACCACTGGAATGAAGCTGAAGGAATGCGTGAAGGAAAAATCAAACAATGGCTTGGCATTGCTATTGTATATTGCTACTGTATACTATATGCCTAGATTTCAAGTCTGCACATGGCTTGAAACCTCAACGTCTCCACAGTCTCCTCTACCTTTTTTTGTGTCCATGGCCATGGTTTCCACCCACTTCCACGACCAAAATGCCGTGCCGTCGAATAGTTGGGAAACCATTCGCAACAGTTGGGGTGTCCATGGACAGCCCCATCCCCCCATCGTCCCCACCTCCTCAACGACGCCTGGTTCCTTGGTGGTCACCTCTTCGAAACGAGGATCAAAGGCGAAGTCCTTGATCCTGGGCAGGTTGTGTTGGTCAATGGTTCGTCAGGGGTCCTGGTGAATCGTTAACTGAATCTGTGGTCCATTGGTCCATGGTTCGAAGCTGGCTCATTGATAGCATGAATGAGTGAGTTCAATTACTCGTTGACTTGTCAATTGGTGGCTATTGCTTCATGGCCAACTCCTGGCTTGATGATGAATGATGAGTCGTTGATTTACCGTACATTCAAATGCCTCACGGTGTTCAGAGCTTTGGACTTCAAGCTTCGTACAATGGACAAGAGATGACATGACGACCGCTAAGTTTCAGAGCTCCGATTCAAGCGTTCAATCACTGAGCAAACAGGGTTTTGTGATTCAAATTCAAACGAGCATCTGTGGTACCACTTCAGGACACAGCAAACGCTTGGTTATCTTATAGCAGTAAAGGCGGCTCCCAAATCCTGTGGCAAATAACCGCAAAAAAACTGAAATTCACAGTTGAGAATCAGATCCACAATTTTGACCGGCAGCTTCTTCTTCAGTTTTTTGCATTCCGCCAGCACCGGCGCGTTGCCATCCACGGGTTTCACCCAGCCGATCTTCAAGGTGTCATCCGATCCGAGGACTCTGGTTGCAGTTTTGCGTACCGAACGACCCACAGCACTGCCCATGGCATCAATGCTTGGCAACACTGCTGTGATGGCAGCACAGGCGGTGCCCGTGCCCCCGGAAACATTGGGATATTTTTCAGCAAAAGATTTGGAAATGGCGATGACTGGAAATATATGCACCGAAACACATTGGGATGTCATGCAAGGGTGTGGATTTTGTTTGAACAATTCATCCAGATCATGGGCCTTTGATCAATTGGCAAATGTTTACACATGTGAGAATCAAGAGTTTGGTTCTCCATGTTTGTACTGTCAAAGATCTCAACGATCATCATGTGATTTTTGTTTTGCCGGCTAAGGTGACTCTGTGTTCTGAGACCTGGTTCAGGCGGAAGATGCGAAATCAACCGAGGCAATTCACCAAAAACAAAACTCCAGAGCTGATCGATAAGCCTTTGCAACTGGGAGTGTCAGCACTTCCTTCCTGTCACCGAATGCGATCCTCTAGGCACTCATTCAACGAACCTGAAATTTTACGCGATTGGAAAATGGAAATGATAGCTACAGAAGGGATTGGGAAACCCAATGCAAGTAGTGCGTTCCTCGACTGAAACTGACTGCTTCAAAGGCAATTTTGTCTTGACTCACAGACTAGCAACATCGTAATCGCAAAACCGCGCCTCGCATAGGTGCAAACAAGCGTCTAGTGGCCGTAGACAAAATTGAGGTGAAGGATCAGGGATAAACGGTGCGAGGACAATGTCTCGTTGACAAATGTGGTAAATTTGTGTTGTTGATTGCTCGGTGTGATGACAATATGCAGTTGACAAATGTGGTGAGGTGCGCAGTGCGATGACAACGCGTCGTTGAAAAAATGTGATGAAACTTGTGAAACCACCAGAACAGCAAAATCAACAACAGCAAAATGCACACCAACACAGCAAATCACCAACGACAAAATGACCACAACAAACCAACACCAAGTCCCCCAAAGTTTGGCAAAAATGTTGTTGCACGAGGTTGATTTTAAAAAAATGCCGTACCAACACGGCAAACGCACCAGCACACAAAGCACAGCAAAATGCACCAGAAGAGCAAACATACCAACACCGCAACACGTACCAACACGGCAAACAGTACCAGCACAGCCAATGTACCAGCAGGGCCAACGTACCAGCAGAACAAACGTACCAACACGGCAAAAGAACCAGCAATTACTAGCTAGCAGCTAGCAGCTAGAAAAGCAATCGTGCACGCATCAGACGTAACAGCAAAAAGTATCAGCAAACCAAACGTGGCAACACAGCAAAGCATACCAATGTGACCAAACGCCAAAAGCAAAAAACCCACCGCAAAAAACACCAAACAAACGAACGAACGAACGAACGAACGAACGAACGAACGAACGAACAAACAAACAAACAAACAAACAAACAAACAAACAAACAAACAAACAAACACAAACCAACAAACCAACAAACCAACAAACCAACAAACCAACAAACCAACAAACCAACAAACCAACAAACCAACAAACCAACAAACCAACAAACCAACAAACCAACATACAACAAACAAACCAACAAACCAACAAACCAACAAACCAACAAAGAAACAAACACAAAAACAAACACAGAAACAAACAAAGATACAAACATACAAACACACAAACATACAAACAAACGAACGAACGAACGAACGAACGAACGAACGAACGAACGAACGAACGAACGAACGAACGAACGAACGAACAAACAAACAAACAAACAAACAAACAAAAACAACAAACAAACAAAGAAAGAAACAAAGAAACAAAGAAACAAAGAAACAAAGAAACAAAAAAACAAAGCAACAAAGCAACAAAGCAGCAAAGAAACAAAGAAACAAAGAAACAAACAGACAAAGAGACAAACAAACAAACAAACAAACAAACAAACAAACAATCAATCAATCAAACAAACCAACAAACAAACAAACAAACAAACAAACAAACAAACAAACAAACAAACAAACAAAAAAACAAACAAACAAACAAACAAACAAACAAACAAACAAACAAAGAAACAAACAAAGAAACGAAGAAGCCAAGAAACAAAGAAACAAAGAAACAAACAAAGAAACGAAGAAACCAAGAAACAAAGAAACAAAGAAAAAAACAAAGAAACAAAGGACAAAGAAACGAAGAAACAAAGAAACAAAGAAACAAAGAAACAAAGAAACAAAGAAACAAACAAGCAAACAAGCAAAGAAGCAAACAAGCAAACAAGCAAACAAGCAAACAAGCAAACAAGCAAACAAGCAAACAAACAAACAAACAACACAACACAACACAACACAACACATCACAACACAACACAACACAACACAACATAACACAACACAACACAACACAACAACAAACAAACAAACAAACAAACAAACAAACAAACAAACGAACGAACGAACGAACGAACGAAGGAAGGAACGAACAAACAAACAAACAAACAAACAAACAAACAAACAAACAAAAAAAAACAAACAAACAAGCAAGCAAACAAACAAACAAACAAACAAACAAACAAACAAACATACATACATACATACATACTCACATACAAACATACAAAAATACAAACATACAAACATACAAACACACAAACATAAAAACCAACAAACCAACAAACCAACCAACAAACAAACGAACAAACGAACAAACGAACGAACAAGCAAACATACTAACATACTAACATACTAACATACAAACATACAAACATACGAACATACAAACATACGAACATACAAACATACGAACATACGAACATACAAAAATACAAAAATACAAACATACAAACATACGAACATACGAACATACGAACATACAAACATACAAACCAACCAACGACCGAACAAACGAAAAAACGAACAAACGAACAAACAAGCAAACATACAAACATACAATCATACAATCATACAAACATTCAAACATACAAACTTACAAACATATAAACATACAAACCAACATACCAACAAACCAACCGACCAACCAACCAACAAACAAACAAAGGAACAAACCAGCAAACGAACAAACAAAGAAACAAGGAAACAAAAAAACAAACAAAGAAACAAACAAAGAAACAAAGAAACAAAGAAACAAAGAAACCAAGAAACAAAGAAACAAAGAAACGAAGAAACGAAAAAACCAAGAAACCAAGAAACAAAAAAACAAAGAAACAAAGAAACAAAGAAACAAAAAAAACAAAGAAACAAAGAAACAAACAAGCAAACAAGCAAACAAGCAAACAAGCCAACAAGCAAACAAGCAAACAAGCAAACAAGCAAACAAGCAAACAAGCAAACAAGCAAACAAGCAATCAACCAAACAAACAAACAAGCAAACAAGCAAACAAGCAAACAAGCAAACAAGCAAACAAGCAAACAAGCAAACAAGCAAACAAGCAAACAAGCAAACAAGCAAACAAGCAA
>VSDK01021232.1:5234-26612 GCA_009767595.1 Symbiodinium kawagutii
TTGCAAATCTTCTAAGTTGCTTGTTGTTGTTGTTGGTGTTGTTATCATTGTTGTTTGTGTTGGTGGGCAGTTGTTGTTGGTGGTGGCCGCGGCTGCGACAACCAATAACAACCAACAACACTGGCCCCTCGCAGTTGCACATGTCAGCTTTTTTTTTTGTGTTTATTTTTTCATTGTTAACAAGGCCAGGCTGTGGCACGTTCCTTGGGCCACCGTGCCAATCAATGCAGTATTGCGCTTTTTGTATGCGTATGTTGTAGGCCATTTTGTTTCTTGGGCATTTAGATGTGCAAGGAGTCGAACCCTCCTTTGCATTACAAATATGCATCCTCAATTTTGCGGCCAAACGGTGCGTTGTCCATTGCCAACATGCTAACTTGTTGTGATCTTTGCTAAAACTATTGCCAGCAAGACTTGTTACTGAACGGGTGGCAGAAATGACAATTGTGACAGGTTTGGGAAGATCTTCTCCAACAGCTTCATCGTTGGGTGATGCATCAGCACTGACAATCCGCAGCGCATTTGTATGTTTGTTGTTCTACAACCCGTGCCTTTAACCATCCTCGGTTTGTCGTTTGTCGAAAGTCACACCTGTATGTATCAGTGTGATCATCATTCCAGTCTTTTGTTCAAAAAAAGCTAGCGGGGCCAAATGCAATTCAAACGTCAATTCAGGGTTTCAAAATGTACATGGCAGCCTAGCGACTTCCTACATCATTGTTCGCAAGCGCAGAGATCTGAGCTGGTGCTATATGGTTATGGGTCAGAACCCTGTACCCCTGTTTCCCCCACTATTGACCATTGTTTTCGCTAGGATTATTGGTTGTTATCCCGTTATCCCCCACTAGTTGGTTGATTAATATTTATCTATAACCATATGTTTTTCGCGTGGGGGTTGACGAGCCAATTGTCATTGGCGTATGGCTATTGGGTCCTTGCCTCAGTGGCGTCTCAGCGAGTTGACCGGGCCTCCAGTTAGTCCCAAGGATTTCGATGGACGGCTGCCGAGATGGACGACGAAGCTTCGGCCAGTTGGGAGAACCCCCGTCATGTTAGGTGGTGGATTTGGCAGCTATGGGAAAACTGGGGGTACGTTATCAAGTTAAATTTTAACAGTTATCTGTATAGATGTTCCATGAGATAGTTTGATGGCATGAACTCGACGTTGATTTGGACGTTTTGATTTGGAACTTTTCCATTAGAATCTCTTGCAGGGGAGGTCCAGAGAGTCATGATGCCCTCCAAATTTGATGGCAAATCAAACCAAAAAATTACACCAATATCGATTCGTTTATTGATGTTGGCATTGACCATCACTACATTATTCACCAGTATAACTCCCATGGGTTTATCATTATCAAAGAACCAGTTGTTTAGTTCCAATTGGTTAACCAAGAACTTGATCTCAAACCTTACGCTTCACCCGGCTGCTTCTGCAAGAGCAAAGCGGCAGAAGCAGCCTCCACTTGAGCCGAGGACATTTCCTGATTATGATTGTCCGGCACTTACAAGACCCTTCATTGATCTGTGATGAACATTGATCTTCAACAATCAGGAGGGCGAAAATGACTCAGGATGACCGTCATAGTGAAGTGTGGTTTACAATGGTATGTGCGCATGGATGGCTTGTGAACTATGTTCCAACATCCTGGTCAGCTGGGTAAAGCGGCTAGTACCTACCATCTAACAGTAAGCAGTATACATAGGGAAACCAGCATTTCTGGGTGGCTCACCATTAATAGATAATCCCAAATGCGTGTGTTTGTGTATTTTTGCGGTGTATCGTTTCGTATCATCATTCGAGATCCGTGCCATCGCTTCCTGGTTGCTGCTCCCCTGTGCTGGAGGTTGGAAGGACTTCGAATCGGAAGATGCTGCGATTCCTTCGGTGAATTGGAAGGAGTTGAGGTTTCAGGTGCAACGGATTGTCTACTGGAACATGAGACCAGACATGACATTCCTTGGCTTCAAAACTGTTGGCTACTGCAGCTTGAAGTTTTGCTCGTCCAGCACTCGAAGCAGGTAGATTCTTGGAGTCAAGTCGGGTTTTGAAGATTCCCCAATAGTTGTACCCCATACGAACAATGAAAATAATTGGTTGATTGATTGATGATTTGGGATTAGACCTTCTAGTTGTTAATTGTCACTCAGCTATGAACCAACCTGCGCACAGGTTGAAGAAAACCAGGCAACTGCCACTGCTGTGCCTGTGTGGCGCCAAGTGGTGGCAAAACATTTGAAGCAGATCAATTTTCCCGAGGCGCAAGCATTTGCTGAAACAGGATCACAAAGGCTCAATTGTTGTTGTTGTTGTTGTTGTTGTTGTTGTTGTTGTTGTTGTTGTTACTATGGTTGTTTATTGTGGCAAATGACCCTCAACCTGAATGGTACATAGGGGATCCGGGAGCACTGGTACTGCCAAATTACTTCTCACCAATGTCAATAAGAGGGCACCATCGTACCATCATCAAGCAGTGACTGATGCAGTGAACCCAAAACGGGTTGATAAAGACGGTAAGTAGTGGGCTCCAAGGAAATTTATCTGAAGGCAATTGTTTTCGCCAGTCAAAACATGGAACCCCCACAGGTATAAAATCCAGCATAAGGATGCTTAGCAGCTACAAATGGGGAGACAGAATTGATAGGGAGATTTCAAAGGACTCCCGGTTGCGTCAGTTTGCGTTTAGCACAGCTGTTGTGATGATGGAGGAAGATGCTTGAAGTTTTTTAGTTAAAGGAATACACATCTGTTGGGGTGTGTGTTCATTGGACGGGGCTTCACTCAGATGGCCGATTCGGGTATTCACTGGCTGCTGTGGCTGCAGAACCATGGGTGGGGTCCCAATGTTCTTCAGAAACCAGGGCTTAAATGTTGAGGCAAACCACATACCAGATATTCCAAATGAGCCCTTTTTGGGTTTGAGAATTCTAAGACGTCAGTATTTGATTGGTGGTCGTAAATACTTTCGTTTTGAATCATTTGGTGTGAAACAATGACTAGAAAAACAAGCAAAGTTTTTTGCATTTTGGTGACCTGCTACCTTCCGGTAATGGGAATGGCTGTTCCCACTAAGTTGATCCAACACTGGGACGCCATGTTGTCCCGGTTGCGAAGGTAGGACTGATATGGCGCGTTGCTAGGCCTATGAGATCTTAGCGGATCAGCGACTGCCACCGCATCTTGGCGTTGAAGCATTTGGGGTTGGGAACCATTCGAAGACGTCCTGGGAGGTCCTGGGCTCACATTTCCAACATTTTTCTTCTGAGGTGTTTCCTTGGAGTGTTGTTTGCAGCTGCAGTTCGCCCGGCCCTCGACACATTGATGTCCAGGTGTAGTTCAATCATGTTTAAAGTATTATCTCTGCACGAGATTTGTGAGTCTTCCTCAGATATGGATACGATGATTCCATTGTTTGAATGTCTAGATGATTGTAGTCAGAACTGTGTGTTTTCCCTGCTGAATATGATTCTTTTTCCATGAGCGGTTGAGTTGACAGGTCAGGCAAAAGGGGAGAGACCGATCAGATCTCCAGCGATTCAGGTTTCGGCCATTGCATCGAGGAGGTGCTTGGCTCTTGTTTCCGGAGGACAGGTCCAAACATGTGCAGTGTCGAAGATCATTTTTGGTGATGTACTACATCAGGATACATCAGATTTCTACTTATTTCAGATAGGTCACTACCAGGATCCGTGGCGAGAATCCGCTTCTATGAGAGGCTGCAAGCAGGAGATTGCACGATGGTTTTTGTCTCCATCTGACAAGCTACCAAAAGAATGCAGACAGGGAATGTTCAAGTTTTGGACACGTTTCCAACAATCATTGCGGATTAAAGACAATTTTCACAAAAGGAGTCACCAATGCCCAGAGCTGTTTTTGTTTTCATGGACCAACAACAATCTTTGCCAACTGGGCGGATCACTGCGTGACGGTTGCATGCTCCAACGGATCATGGTTGGGTGTGGATTGTTCTCCTCTTTTATGATCAATTTGCAGCTCAAGAGTACATGCGCCCAATTCCACTGGAATGAAGCCATTCCGAAGGCTAAATGATCTAAAGATTGAACGTGGATGGGATACTCAGCATGAATCATGAATCATCATCAACCAATTATCAAGCATAGTGAACCATCATTGGTCACGATTCACTATGTCTGTTAACCATCGGCTCCAGGCTGGTTGAACCATTCCCATTGGTTCCAGCAAAGTGCCAGGCGGATCTCTGCTCATCTGCTGACCTTGACTTGCTTTCCCAGGCGCCCTGGCCCCGGCCCTTCAAATATCCAGGATTTGCAAAGTTGTCATAGTCTTCTGGTAACTGCGGAATTCAGCATTTTTTGAAGGTCCTGTGCTTTGGGCTGATTCAATGGCCGTATTGTTTCTGCTGTTTCTGTCTGCTGATTGAATGGTTGGAGGCAGTTTCTGCATTTTGGAGCATTCAAATCTACTTGGGCAGGTGATTCAGGAGACTTTTCGAAGCCTGCGATTCACAGTGGAGCTCCTAATTGGAAGCCGTTGGCCGGTCTTGGCAGCACTGGATAGCATCAGGCGCCAACCAAGTGGTTGGGAATGCCACGCAGTGCGGATTTCGATCATTCAACGGGTCCGAAGATCCAAAATGTTCAAGTTGGCTACACAAACGATGGACTCACAAATTGTTTCTTAAAAGTGACCATTTTGGGGTTGGGGGGAGTATATACATATAAAGTTATGGAGGTGAATGCTGGATACTTTATTCATTTGTACGCATTGGTGTTGGGGAATTTGGAGACCGTCCACATCCTGCAGAAGCATTGCATTTGCATAGTGCTGAGAAGCAAAGTGGTTGCTAGTGTGGGGCCCCTCGCTCAAGCCTATCCTGGTCAGGCTGCCCGCCTTCTATGATGATCCTGAGTTGAGCTGCATCCACATTCAAGACTGAACAAATGTGGTTTGTGAAGTGTGCCATGTTGTGTGCTGGCTTGGGGTTCCCATGTAAGCCCGAGGATACAGCCGTCGACTAGAAACACATGGTCAATTGTTTTGCTGCGTTTGAGTTGCGCCAAAATCGAAAGTCTTGGTGTTGAAAACTCATTATGAGCATCGACACAAATCACTGGGTCTGACCATGTTCATGTTTGTGCTAACAATTCTTGTATAGATGCAGATGTTTCATGTTTGTGCTAGCACTATAGATATCTGTAGATTGTTGACGATGTCAATGGCAATGATTCCATGGTTTCACGGTCCCAGGACCCAACCTTGGACTGGTGCCTTTCTCAGGGCACATCTGGGTGCCAGCAACACAGCCATAGCTCAACAGTGGGCTGAACAGGCTCAAGTGCACCGTGGTGATTCTCATGACCTGATAGAGTGGAAATGATTGGAGTCTCTGAGGTCCCTGCTGGCAGTAGTGTTTTTTTCATTCGTTAGTAGATTTTGGTTCCACTTTTGGCTGAGGTGATCCTTATTGTTGGAGCCAACGAGCCTGCCTGGTTGTGATGTATGACCCATGATTATGACTACGACCCTTTAAGGTCATGGGAAAAACTTTTCATTTCATACCAAGCATCACGATGAACAGCTGAGGGCGACTTTAAGCCAAGCCATGACATCGGAGGCGGTCGACTGGTGCGCTCCAGCCGGGACAAGCAGGGGGGCGATGCCCAAAGGTTGGTGCTCTCCGAGAAGCTGTCGATATCTCACGCTCCGCTGATTTAGGTTCCCTTCCCTTGGGAAAGACCCACATTTCGAAGGAGCAACACGTGACTATTGCTTCGAAATGTACAGAGAGTGTCTGTAGTCTACAACACTAGAAGCTGAAACATATTAGATCAACATATTCATTCGTAAAAGATTGAAACTGTTTGATCATGTTTTGTTTACCTGAGTTTTTGTAATCAGCATTCAGCACGTGCTTTGAATGGCCCGAGAGAGTCGTTGATGAAGTGGTTGGGTGAAGCCTCCACTTGAAGTTTTGACCTGTAGGGACCTGGCAGAGGAAAATCGAACATATTGGCGCAACATTTTACACCACATTATTTAGAAAAAACGCAACTGCTCAGAATCGTTTGGGTACTGGGGTATGCTGTAAGCAGGATGGGCTGGACAATATTTAGCATTGGTGACACTGAACTAGTCGTCGTTGTGGTAGTGGTTGTAGTGGTAGGAGTGGTAGAAGTGATAGTAGTCTTCGAAGTGGTAGTAGTGGCAACAGTGGCAATAGTGGCACTAGTGGTAGTAGTGGTTAGCAGCAGTTAGTGGTGATTGGTAGTGGTTAGTAGTGGTCAGAAGTGGTGAGTAGTGGTTAGTAGTGGTAGTAGTGGTAAGTAGCGGTTAGCAGTGGTTTGTACTGCTTTGTAGTGGTTGTTATCAGTAGTAGCAGTAGCAGTAGCAGTAGCAATAGCAGTAGCAGTAGGAGTAGGAGTAGGAGTAGGAGTAGGAGTAGGAGAAGGAGTAGTAGTATTAGTATTGGTGGTGGTGGTGGTAGTAGTAGTAGTAGTCGTGGTAGTAGTAGTAGTAGTAGTAGTAGTAGTAGTCGTAGTAGTAGTAGTAGTAGTAGTAGTAGTAGTAGTAGTAGTAGTAGTAGTAGTAGTAGTAGGTAGTAGTAGTAGTAGTAGTAGTAGTAGTAGTAGTAGTAGTTGTTGTAGGTGTAGTAGTAGTAGTAGTAGTCGTCGTCGTAGTAGTAGTAGTCGTCGTCGTCGTCGTAGTAGTAGTAGTAGAAGTTGTAGTAGTAGTAGTAGTAGTAGTTGTTGTTGTAGTAGAAGAAGAAGAGGAGTAGGAGTAGTAGCCAGAGGAGGAGGAGTAGTAGGAATAGGAGTACGAGTAGGAGTAGGAGTAGGAGTATTAGTAGGAGTTATAGGAGGAGTAGTAGTAGGAGGTAGTAGGAGTAGGAGTAGGAGTAGGAGACAGTAGCAGTAGCAGGAAAGATAAAAGTATCAAATTCTCATTGCTTTCGCAAGCGACTGGGTCATGATGAAACCGTTTAGTTGGTACATTCCTACGGTAGTGTTTATCATTCTTTCAACCGTTATTTTCCAATGATGATCATCATTAGTTTTGATCATCATTTTTCATTTTTGACCAGTATTAGAAATCGTCAACCATCATTTGGCAGTGGCAACTAGTTGTTCAGAAAATGACTACAATACAATGGCATGACTAGTTGATTCTCAACAACTAATAGTTTTCATAAACAATTCATATATATATATATATGTATGTATACACATGTAATATTATAGTTGCTATACTAGAAACGCATTGACTTTAAACAATGTGATTAATAGTCCAGTTCATTTGTTTCCCATTCTCGATAATGATCTTTCTAGCTATTATTTATCCACATTTCTATCATTTGCCATTGAAAGCTAAATTAAACCAGTATGAATCAGTATGAATGCCATTTTCTATCGTTTGCCATTTCAACTAGTCAATTAGATAAGTATTAGTCATGACGACTGGAACTTTTTGAAGTTGCAAGTTGCAGGTTCCAGGGTGCCAAGCGTTTGGTGTATCACCGAAGCTTCCAAGCCAATTGGATGGCCGCCATGGAGGACAAGACGCAACCGTTTCGAAACGCAATGTTACTGATTCACAGTGGTTGATGGTGGTGAATATTGGATGGTAATGATTAACGGTAGTCAATCACTAGTGCTCTTTTGGTTGTTTGGAATGGCCAATGGTGGTCAATCCCTGGTGGTGAATGATTAGTCATTGATTGTCAATCACGACTGGTCAATGGTGGTCAATCACTAGTGGTTGACCGATAGTTAATGGTGGTTTATTGTGATTGACAATGGTTAGATGGTGGTCAATCAGGCTTAACTGGGAACGTGGAATCTGAAAAAACTCTGACTGCCACAGCTTGCCTACCGATTGGCTATCATGTGGTCAGGCTTAGTCATGGCTATTACAGGACTGGGACATTAATACTGGTTCAAAATATTGGCTTATGTTGGCTACGATGATGGTAAAGAATGGTTCACACTCGTTATTGATTCTGAGGGTTGCTCGCCAACCATCAACAAAACAAGGGGTTGTTGAGGGAGCCGGGTTATAGCTGGGTAAGTTCGTGACTTATTGGAGCGTTAAGAAATTCATTGGCAATAGGATCTACTATTACGAGATGACAATGCGATTACACTGAGATTTTGGCTTGTTGGTGAAGATCCGGCGAAGAACACAGCATCATTCGATGTTTTTGATGAAGAGTCATGCAGACCCAACTTCTCCTACGAAGGGTTCAGTTTGTACATTTCAGATTGTTGCTTTCCAAACCAATCATGATCATTTTGGGGGGTGGTTCTTGAGCTACTCCATGTATGGAGGACCTGATTTGTATGACTTTACCTTCTACAACAGACCACTCTGGAAGTGGGGTCCTAAAGTGAAAGACCAAAGGCGTCTAAAAAAAAGTGTCACAATCCTTCAGCGTTACATGGGATTGTAGGGCTATGATGGGCTATGGGCATAACCTACCATCCCAAAATGGGTAACATTCCAGCAAAGGTACCTAGCGCATTCTGGTCATTCATGGGATGTTGACCAAGAATACCCGGCATTGAACCACAGGCCTACATGACGTTTGTAGCACAAAAAGCTGGGACCACACTTCTGGAGCCATGTGAGGAGTGCCCCTATGGTTTTGCCATGGTGGCCCTCTGGAAGTTGGTCGTGTGCGCAGAGACGAAACTCGTTTGCAGTGGGGGCAGCTAAAGACCATGGAAAGAGAACACCTGAGCTACCAGGGGCGGTCCCAACTCCAGAGCCCCGCAGTTGACCTGAGTTGATCTCTCCAGGATCTACAAAGGGGGCTGGTGGCACCCCTAAGTGGTGGGGACATGGAGGGGATCATGGGAATAGAACTGAGGACATAGAGCAGGCTTTACATGGCTAAAAGGAGACTTGCGGGTTTACAGCAGGACCATGTTAAGGATAAGTCTACTGAGTTAGTCTCAACTCTCCATATTTGTCCTTGATTGGGGACGATTGAAACAACATGAGAACCAAGATCTCAAAGTTGTTTTTTAGTCTACTTGAAGCACTAGTCTTTCTCACGCACCCTCATCTGATTAGATCATTGGACTACTATCAAGATGTAACCTATGAGTGAACCTATGAAGCATTAACCATTGGTCAACCTACAATTAGTTGACAATTATCACGAGATGTTATCGTCTTTTCGCCGCTAAACCGTTTATACCGCAACATTTTCTCCGAGCCAAGGCAGGGCGAGTGTGTGAATCAGTATGCCGCCATTGTGGACAACATGTTTCGGGTTCGGTCCTCAATGATGTGAGTGCCCAGATGGTCGATGGATGTATACAGATGTTTATTGTCATAGGTATATTTGGATTGATACATATGTGAATTCAGGATCATCCAGCGGGTGTCCAGAGTCACTTCTCTTAGCTGCAGCGGACCTTTCGGCTGACTCCCAAGTCAAAGGTGTGAAAGAGCCGCGGATGTGGGTGGCCCCAGGTGGGGCCCGTTGCCATTGACATTGGTAGCGGAGCCCCACCTGGGGTCTCCAGTTGCCATGACGGATGAAAGATCCCACAAGCGGTTTTGTGGGGATGGTGACGATCCTGGCAAGGATCTCAAGAAGTGGAAAGCATGGGCGCTGGCAAAGATGATGACGTTCAAGGACATGACGTCTGTTCAGCGTGGGCCCTGGTTGTTCACCCTTCTGGATGGTGCTGCCAACGAAGCATGTGAACATTTCTCTTTGTCCGAGATAGCGGTGGACAAAGGAGATGACAAAATATGGACAGCGCTTCACTCGCGCTTCCCGGAGAAGGAGGCCTTTGACCAGATGGGTGAGGCATTGGGAGAGGTCTTCGCCCTCTCCGCCAAAGAAGGCGAGACCAGCAAGCAGTGGACTTCTCGAGTGAAGGAGTGCTTCGAGAAGTGTCGCAGGAAAGCCAACACTGACTTTCCCAGCACCGCACGGGGCTGGATTGTGTTACACTGTGCTGGCCTCAGTGAACAGGAGAAAGCGATCATCAAAGCGAAGACACAAGGGTCTTTGCAGTTCGATGATGTGGCATCCGCTTTCAGATCCTGTTTTCCTGCCTTCAAAGCTGGTGGTAAGCCGAAGAAAGCCATTGGTGTCCTCAACGTGGAAGCCGAGGAGGAGTCCCCGACTGGACCTGGTGCGGACCCAGACTATGACCAGTTCCACGACATCGAGGCCTTCTTAGCCGACCATGGACAAGACTTCGGACCTTCGGAACTTTCCGAAGGAGAAGCTGCTGAGGCCCTGGCTATCGCCTGGAAAGACAGGCGAAGTGAAATACAGAAACATCAACAAGCAAGGAAATTCGGTGCGTCCCACGCTGCCTCTTCTCAAGCCAGGAAGAGCTTCAGAGTGGAGATCGAGGAGCTTAAGAAGAGAACCCGCTGCAGGCGATGTAATCGCCTGGGCCATTGGGCCCGGGAGTGCAGAGCTCCCAAAGCTGAATCCAGTTCTGGATCCAACACCCAGAACAAGAACCAGACTTCGCCTGCTTCGATCCCAGCTGACTTTGTGCAGGTGGACTATGACGACCCCGACGTCACCTTTGTTGGATCCACCGAGGTGATTTCGGACAAGATGAATGTGGAGGTCCTGACATCGGGCCTCGTCTCGTCACCGGGCTGCGGTGTCATCGACACCGGATGTGGGCGTACTCTGATTGGGGCTAGCACTTTGGCTACCCTCAATGACCTGTTGGTGGCCCGTGGTGAGAAGCCTGCCTCTGAGTATGCTGTGCGAAACCGTTTCCGTTTCGGGAACGGCCAGGAAGAACTGTCAGAACGAGCAGTTCGCATTCCAGTCTGCATCAAAGGAAACCGTGGCATCATTGATGCCGCAGTGATTGCTGGTCGAGCTCCTCTGTTGCTTGGCCGACCCACCTTGGAGAAGCTCCAGATGAGGCTTGACTTCCAAGGACAGTTCCTCACCATGCTGCCATCTCAAGTTCAGGTGCCGATGATCACGAATCAAGCCGGACAAGTCCTGATCCATGTCCTCGAGTTCCCCTCCAGCGCTGCAGAAGCATCGGAGACTCACGCACAGGTGCCGCAATCGGTTCAGGGTTCCAAGCCATCAAAGGATAAGGGCGATGGGAAAACCTCCCAGGGTAGTATGAAGAATCCTAATAGGAAGAAGATAACCCTCAAACAAAAGGAATGTAGATGCCTCTTATCCCAGATCCAGCGACAAGAGAACTCCAAGAAGTCCCAGATTCAAGTTGCCGAGCTCTTTTCACCCCCAAGGTTCACTACTCAAGTTCAACAATGCGGTGGTAAGGGTATGGCTTTTGACATCAAGAATGGTTGGGATCTCACTGATAGCAAGACCCAAGATAGAGTCGAACAGTTGTTGGACCGCACTCGCCCTGAGCTGTTGATCGTATGTCCTCCATGTACCAATGAAGGTGGTTGGGATAACCTTAATAGAATTTATCGGACTCCAGTTGAGCAAGCAGCAATCGTTCGCAGGAATCGTGTTCGCCTTCGTTTCTGTGTGAGACAGATCCATCGTCAAATCCAGCGGGGTGGTGACTTCATGTTCGAGCATCCATGGCCCTCACATGTGTGGAATTCCCCTGAGACCAGATCCCTCAAACGTAAGTACGGTGTGTTCAAGGTTGACATGTGTGCTTTTGGTCTCAAATGTCCCGACAGTAACCTTCCCATAAAGAAGAGCACAGGGCTCATGGTGTCCGATGAGACAGTTGCCAACACCCTCGAGCACAAGTGCACGTGCCCTGGACATCTCGAGCATCGTAGGGTAGAGGGTCGATTGAAGAATGGTCAATTGGTCAGTGAGTATGTTTCCAAGTACACTCCTGAGTTTGTCACTAGGTTGTTGCAAGCTTTTCCCAGGGTGTCATGTAACCATCACGACCACAAGATCGATCTCTGCCAAGCACATCTCGAGTGTTTAGCCTCTGCGAGCGAGCCAGTGGTTCCTGAACCGCCGGAACCACCAGCTGAGCCTGAGCCTGAATCTTCCGAGGTCACCAAGGTCAAGAGTGCTCTTGCCAAGTTGCACAAGAACCTAGGTCATCCTTCCAACAGTGATTTGATTCGTATGCTTAGGCACAGCAAAGCATCTAATCTAGCAATCGACCTCGCCGGTAAGCTGCAGTGTGCCATTTGTAAGAACCATGAACACCCCAAAGCTGCTTTACCAGGGAATGCCCAGTATACAACACGTTTCAATGCTCATATCGGGATTGACGTAAAGTACCTGGCAGGCTGGAAACCAAACCAGCGAATTCCTTGTGTGAATCTAGTGGATTATGGTACCTCTTACCAAGTAATGGCTCCCATCTTCCAGAAGGAAACAGCTGAAATCCTCAAAGGGGTCTTGCGTGATTCCTGGATCACTTGGGCCGGTCCACCGGAGAATCTTACCACCGATCCGGCCAAGCCCAACATATCCGAAGCATTAGCTGAATACTGCGAGTCAATGGGAATCACCATGCATCAGACGGCTGCTGAAGCACACTGGCAGCTGGGCAAAGTAGAAAGACATGGCCAGTGGTTCGCTCGAATCTTTGATCGAGTCTGTGATGAAGTGAGGCCAACCACTACTGAACAGTTTGTTGATTGTGTGATCCAAACTCAGACCGCCAAGAATAGTCTCATTTCTCATTCTGGTGCTAGTCCCTGTCAGTTGGTATTTGGTAGGAATCCAAGGGTACCAGCAGATGTTTTGCAGGACGAACCAAATGTAGCAGTCTCGGATGCAGTCGAGCAAGATGACCAGTTGGGCCATTCACATGCCATTCGTCAAGCTGCCCGCAAAGCCGTGCTAGCTGCTCAGGACGACCGTGCGCTCAGAGCAGCACTGCATGCCAGGCCCAGACCCATGGTTGATTTTCGTTCTGGTCAATGGGTTTATTACTGGAGGTCGCAAAAGTGGGAATCCGGGTTGTTAGTCAGAGGGGGTAGGTGGCATGGAGCTGCAATGCTGCTCGGCCGAATTGGTCGCAATTGGATTGTTGCGCACAGACGGCAACTCATCCGGTGTGCACCCGAACAGCTTCGGCACGCTTCTTTTGAAGAACAGGCAGTGGCTGAATTCCCCGATAGTGAGTTACTAGGTATCAAGAACTTGTTGGAGAAGGGTCAATTTCCTCGCACTCAGTTTCTTGACATGGTTGATCAGGGTAACCCTCCATCACCTGACGCTGCCGAAACTCCCGCAGTTCCATCCATGCCCGGGCCGCAGACAGCTGCTGAGGTGATTGCGGATCAGCAGAACCATGATCCTCCTAGAGCACATGAATCCCAGGACAATCCCATCTCAACTGTTGGTGAAACACCAGTTCTTGAACAACCCAAGCATCCCATGGCCTCTTTTGGACCCATTCGTAGACACACCACGAAGAAACCACTAGATGTTTATCAACGACCTCCTGAAATGCGACAAGATGATTTTGCTGATCTCATGAGAAACCTGGTCCCTCAACTTCCGTCGCAATCGAGTGCACCTCTGCCTGAAAACCCACAGCGTGAGTCCAGTGCACTGGAGCGACCAGCAAGCCCAAGGGGGCCGGGTCTCGAGAGGGAGGCAAGTTCAGAGCTGCCCGGTCAAGAAGAATCCAGAGCTAGATTAGAACAAGAAGAAGACACAGCTGTCGATGAAGACTTGTTTTGTCAGGAAGTGTTGGCAGCCAGCTCTGGTCCAGGTGAAATACCAACCCTCGATGTACTGATGGCAGCCTTCCTGCAGAAAAGGCAACAGAAGGAATTGCCGTCCAGTGGCAACTCTCCTGATCTTCAAGCCAAACTTGACGATGCCAAGAAAGTAGAATGGGATACCTTGTTGACCAAACCAGCCATCAAGGTGTGGACAGGAGCCAAAGCTCGAGCCATCCGTGATAAGTATCCCCATCGCTTCATTGGTAGTCGTTTTGTGTGCACTCACAAGGTTGACGAAGATGGATCACGATATAAAGCTAGGTGGGTCTTGCAAGGCCACCTAGATCCAGACTTCAAGTCTAAGATCAATAGTGGGGTATGTCACAGTCCAACTCTTAGTCAACATGGCAGAGCCTTGGTCCTACAAACTTTGGTCAGTAATAGATGGACTATGTGTTTGGGTGACGTCAAGGGAGCTTTTCTCGAAGCGGGAGAGCTACAACCCCAGTATCGTCCTTTGTTTGCAAGTCAACCCGCCGGGGGTGTCCCAGGTTTGTCTTCAGAAGATGTCATTGAAATCATTGGAAACGTTTACGGTTCCAACGACGCTCCGTTCAACTGGTACCAGACTTTCGATGGCGAAGTTCAGGCAATGGGTTGGCAGCGTAGTCAGTTTGACAACTGCTTGTACTACCTAAGAGATGAACATCAAAACCTTTGTGCCATCATGGGGGCTCATGTAGATGACACGATCATAGGTGGCAAAGGGGTTAGATATGAACAAGCTGTTCAAGCACTTCGCAAGCGGTTCCCGTATCGCAAGTGGCGTGTGGGTAGCGGTGAGTTCTGTGGGGTCCAGTGCCATCAGAATCCTGAGACCTTTGAAATCACTTATAATCAGTCAGAGTATGCAAAGCATCTTCGACCGATTCAGATCTCCCGCGACCGAGCCAAGAACAAAGAGGCTCCAGCCACAGATAAGGAGATATCAGCCCTTAGGGCCATCAATGGTGCTGCAAATTGGCTGTCAAGTCAATCCAGACCTGACTTGTGTGTTCAAACTTCACTGAGCCAACAGTGTTTTCCCAACCCACGAGTGAAGGACTTGATTTTTGCCAATCAGCTGGTACATCGTGCCCGCCAGTATCATGATGTCTCAGTGACGGTTCGTAGCATTCCATGGTCCGAGTTGAGCATTTGCTTCCATTCAGATGCCGGTTTTGCTAACACCAAGAATCATAGCACTCAGGCTGGTTACATCCTTGGTTTCGTTGATAGCAATCTAGAGAAGAACCTTCCTAGCAAGTGGAGTCCTTTCTGTTGGAAATCATACAAGCTGCCGAGAGTAGTGTCATCCACATTGGGAGCAGAAGCTCAGAGTTTTTCCACCGCAAGTGCCATCGCCGAATGGATGTCCCTGTTGGTAAGCGAAGCCAAGTACGGAGCCTTCGATCTCCGTCAGGTTCATCAGTTCTCCAGGCCTGAGATCTTTGCGAACTTGTCCCAGAAATCACCAAAGCCCAACACTGGTCCCATCACCGGTATCACAGATTGTAAATCTCTGTATGACCATCTCACCTCCATGTCCAGTGTTTCCAAGGTTGAGGATAAGAGAGTAGCAATAGATCTGGCAATTCTTCGTCAGTGCATGGCTCGTACAGCCCTCTCAATCCGTTGGTGTCCGACTGAATTGATGGTCGCAGACGGACTGACAAAAGATCAAATGGACCCAGCTGACCTTTTGAGAGCTGCACTCACCGTAGGGGAGTATCAGTTAAACAAAGAAGCAACCATATTAGACCTTAAGAAACAACAACGAGAAGAACGCAAGCGTTTGTCTTCTCACAAGGTTGCATAATTCATAGCACAGAGCAGATCATATGGTAGTCACTGAGGGATGTCAGTGCGTAGGGATACCTTCTGCTGTTTTCATGGTTTTTGCATGCTTAGCTCATATGCCAGTGAGATCACTGCCTGCTTTGTCTTTCGTTTCAGAGCTTTGTGAGTAGCCAACTGTTTCCTCGCAATCCTCCAGTGTGTTCTTCGTGAATCATGTCGTCTCCAAAGGTTGCCAAGACTTCGCCCGTGACCCAGGCTCAGCTCCGTGTGCTTCAGGATCTGAAAGCTCGTGGTCTACTGGATGAGGCTTTGAACCAGGTGAGTCAACCCCCTCCTTTGGTGTGCAGCAGCGGATCTATGTCGGATGCCGTTAAGCGTCATCATGATGAACTCCCAGTTGCCTTCGATGAGGATGATGCTTGGTCCACAGTGACGAGTGCTTTGGAGCGTGAGGGCTATCAAGCCCCTGTGCTTCCCTCGTCCAGTGAGCCAACCACAAGCCAGTCTCCAACTTTCCCTCCTGGGGTGAGTTCCATGGAAGAGTGGGGCCGCACTCTCTGTGAGTTGTCCAAAGTCAAGGACATGAAGTGTTCCTACCATGAGTTGATTCAGCGTGGTGAGCACGACAAGACCGTGGCTGGCTACTTGCAGTTTGCTCGCACCTACAATGGCCCATCCTCTCGCACCAAGGACTTTCGTGACTATATCCTGTTGGTGGACCAGATGACTGGACCGAAGACGTATTTTCCAGGCAGCACTGAAGTGCGCCGCTTCAAGTGAATGACATCCTCCGGGTGGATGTCATCTTTTTGTTTTTGATTTAAGAGGAGTGTGAATTCAGGATCATCCAGCGGGTGTCCAGAGTCACTTCTCTTAGCTGCAGCGGACCTTTCGGCTGACTCCCAAGTCAAAGGTGTGAAAGAGCCGCGGATGTGGGTGGCCCCAGGTGGGGCCCGTTGCCATTGACACATATATACACAGACTCTATTTGTATGTATGTAACTATATACACCTATGGAACATACGTACTTTAAATCATTACAGATATTTTGGATATGCAAGATGGCTACTAGATACATTGTTTATCACCAAGCTGGCAGCAACTTGGCAGTAGAAGAAACGATCGAGTTCATCCATCCGTACTGGTAGCAACTACTAGACCCTGGATGGTTGAAGGTGATTGATGCTTATACTTGTCGTTAGATGAACTTTAAGCGCGTTTGATCAACCATTAACCATGATCAGTGGTCATTTGGCGTGACTAATATCGGTTTCCAAAGGCTTGTTCCAACAATATCAATGATCAGTGGTCATCGCCAGTGTTTACTAATCACCATTTTCACCAACCACGAACCACTCTTCAGGAATCGTGAGGGTTCACTGCAAGAATCTGTGCCACTTTTGCAGTTCGTCATTGCTACAGGTACGCGATTGGCAAGAGATTGCCTGTAATTCCTGGAAGCTGTGGGATACTTACGTTTGGCCTGAGGGGGTTGGCAGTTTCTCTGCTGAAGAAGGCCATTTTGTACCATTGGATTTGTCCATAAATTGTGGTACCCCTTAACCAATGAAGGATGATCAGTATTAGCAGGAAAAATGCCAGGTTTGGGAGCCATTGTCTTTTTCGGCTGTCAACGTGACACAAAGTATCACAATTCATGGAACCTCGTTTTCATCATGATGTCCGCAACAAGTACTGACCCCTTTGATGCCGTTGGCTTTGAACTTCGTAGTGGTTAAATGAATGAGCAATGATGATAACGATAGTCAGTGGTATACAATAATGAAAGTCACTGGCAATGAATAAAAATAGTAATTGTCCAACCGCAGATTTTGAGGTTTGGCTTCTTACATCGGGTACGATCAACACTGAAGCGCCACGAGTACAAACTCGACTTTACCGCTGCTGAGCTCAATGGCCGAGCTCTGAGACTAAGGCTGCACGATTGCTGATCGCTGGCAATGCTGAAACGTATATAGCTGAATGAACTTGAATGGTTGCTGATGATAGCTCATGATTCTTGATGGTTTGGGATGACGATTCTTGATGGTTCTTGATGTTGGTCAATGATAGTTGTTTTCACCGGGTTCCGTTTCTGGGTCTATGCGAAACCAATCTTTGCTGTGCTTAGTTCACATTGGTACAAAGTAGCTTCCAGAACATCTCGATCCATGAGAATTGTTGACATGTGATGTTTGGGGTAGAATTGCAACACACGCACACATGTTTTTTCCCATTTGATTTCGCGGGGTTGTTTCATTTCCATCCATCTTCACTCAAACTGGTCAGCCAGTAATTTCAAACAGTGACCTGCAAGGTTTGCCAATGAGTGCAGGTTTCCGTGCTTCCCTGTGGCAGCGGCCAAGGTGTTTTACCTACACCAGATATTCCGCTCCTGGGAACCAACTCAATGAAAAGTGCGGGTCTAAGTCCGAAGTGTTGAAGCAGAGCTAGGCCAAAGCCAGGAAGTGGAAATGGGATCAAAATGGCTCGAAGGGTTCATGATGGTTGCAGTACCGTCACAACACTGGTTATTGATGGTTGATGATGGTTCATGATGATGATGATGATGATGATGATGATGATGATGATGATGATGATGATGATGATGATCAGCAACAAAAGGCGTACTCAGCTGCTAGTTGATGCAAGAGATAACATCATGTGAACCTGACCAGGTGTATGGTCAGGACTGCAATTGCAAAGATGACTTTTGAGAACCCATTGACCAAACAGATAGGTGTGTCAAAAGACTCATACCACACATGTTTTTAGCTTGCCTGTGCCCTGGCATGACCATTGTAGTTGTTGTTGTCAAAGCTTTAGAAACGATTCAACAATCAACAACAACAACAACAACAACAACAACCACAACAACAACAACAACAACAACAACAACAACAACAACAACAACAACAACAACTGCAACAAAAAGACAACAACAATAGCAACAACACCTCCAACAAAAAGACAACAACAATAGCAACAACAACAACAACAGCAACAACAACAGCAACAACAACAACAACAGCAACAACAACAGCAACAACAAGAACAACAACAGCAACAACAACAGCAACAACAACACCTCCAACAAAAAGACAACAACAATAGCAGCAACAACAACAGCAACAACAACAGCAACAACAACAACAACAACAGCAACAACAACAACAACAACAACAACAACAAAACCGCAACAGCAAGAGTAACAGCAATAGCAACAAGCTTTTGCTGTGGTATTCCTCCTACTGATGGTTGGTCATTGGGTTCTTGGTTTTGCCCAGTCACAAAGATGCGGACAAATACTTTTCTGGAAATGACTATAGCAATGGTTGTCATTTAATAGTACCATCATAACCTGGGAACTTTTATACATTGACTGGGAACTTTTCTATGTTGGTAATCCTATAAAATCATCATTCCCCGATGATGCTTCTTAAGGGAATGAGATGGGTTGCGGTGGTGCAGTCTCCTCCTTGTTCCAGGTGCTCAGATGTCTCCCGCCTTTGAGGGTGTCCTGAAATCTGTCCTGGTCTGGGGCCTGTGAGTCTGGGGCCGGTGGTGTACCCACTCTGCCACCCAATGTCGCACTCAAATGGTGGTCTCTCAAGCCATGGGGGACCCCGAAAATGGTTGGTTTATTACTAATGGATGACTGATATGATTTGGGGGTACCCCCATTTTGAGAAACCACCAAATCTTTTTTAAATCATTCAATTGTAGCATGGATGTGAGTCAATCACGACTGTTCAATGATTGTTTTACAATCTCAAATTACGTTCTCAGCATGTTTTCTCAGTCCTTGGGCCTTGATTCGCCACTGCAGAAACAGGGACACAAGCTTGTTGTCCAGGCTGGCATACCAAAGCAGTATGCCTCGCGATCGGCAGAGGCAAGGATGTGTTGGGAAGCAGCGAATCAACAGCAACTGGACATAGAAATGGTTATAAGGGTTTAAGATGCTCAATGATGGGTACTCTAAGCAGGATGACTTCTCCATATGGAAGAATTAGCTGGCAGATTGATCAAAGAGAATGCTTGGAACCATACCTATCAACGTGGATGTCCTTGACATATTATTGACATATTATTGCCTCTTTTGCCTAATGCCAACCTCCTATCTAATGATAACACTGTGCCGATGCACACAAATAGTTCTAATGATAGTATTCTGAAAATCGACCCAAAATGATGCAATCTGCAATGTATGAACTCCGGGCTTGCTTTGTTTCAGTGAAAAATGTCTGTTGCAATTTTTCACATTGCAGGTGCAACCCACTGGCTGCGTGGAAAAACACCACATATTTGTGGTGGATTTTCCATCGATTGGGAACTTGGTAGATCAAGCGATTTTGAGCCCAGGTAACAGGCTAGTTGAAAGTTTGAATAACTCAGGCCCTTCAAATGTTTCAAGCTTATCAGAGAGGTGTACTTAACATTTCTGAACAAACAGCACCGTGAATTTCCTCGGAAGATTCTTTTGCTTCAACCCAGCAGGTCACATCCCGCAGCATCCACTGTGTTAGCCCAGCTTTCAGCAGCATCCTCTGGAGGCGGGCAATTTGGAGGCCAGGGAATGCCACCGAAAAAGTGACCCAAAATGCTCCCGTCCGCGTTTCGTTTCCCGTGGTGCAGGGTGGAAAAGTCGATGGATTTTCGTTGGGCGGGAAAACATCAAGATCCAATACGGTGAAAGGATCTCCTTTCAGCTGGGCTACTTTCAAGTTCGGGCGTGACAACACTAGACCGAGACTACTTTAGTCTTGAAACTCAGGCCAGAGGGATTTTTGCTAAAAGAAATGATGCCGTCCCTGAATTTTAGAAGCTGAGACCAGTTTTGCCAGATATACTTGAGGTATGTCGTCCAAACGGTTTCGTCTGTACATGGGAGATCTCGCTGGATTTGTTGTGAGAGAATTCTGATTCTCCACGGACATCACAGGGAGTCTTAATCCATCACTGGTGTTGTGATATCACGTGTTATTGCGCGCAAATCCTTGTTGACGCTGGCACTTCTCCGTGACAAGTCCATGACAATGCTATTGTTAGCATCAATGGTCCATGGTAATCCAACTGGTGCAGAATTGTAAGCCCGGTTTCTAAGGAATCTAAGGAACAGATGCTTTCTACCTATGCTTGATTGATCCATTTTTATTCGCCATCATGGTTAGCAGAGAATATCATAAACCTGCTTCATATGGCACAGATTCGGGCTGACTTGGGAGGTCCGAAGCTTTTTGTACATAACCATGGTCTTCGGTCCTCAGTGCCCTGAGCTGATGTTGAGCTAGCGCGATTGAGTCGGTGGCGGAAGTGCTGATGAAATGCTGACTTGCAAATCAAAGGGAAAGTTTGCATATCTTTTCCATGCAGGATGTGCTCCAAAGATTTGTTGTTCCCTGGCTAAAAGAAATCAGTTTTGGTTGGTAAGTGGGGTCGGCTGATATCAGACGCGGTTTCATTTCGTTCGATTTCTCAATATTCAATAGGTCAATATGAACCCAACTCTGGATGACAATGGAAGGTGCAAGCCGGGACCATGTACGAAATCTTGATTAGCTTTGAATTTTGGTATCCATATTTTGCTGTGAGTGACCAAGCATGCATGACTTGTTTCCGCAGGTACGTACCATACATTCCGAGATTTGTGTCCAGAGCAGAAGCTTTCGGCAGGGAACTTATCACTTGCAACGCAGCTCTGAATCCTCCTTGAACGGTGGTTGTCATTGCCGCTTGTTGCGCCATCATTATCGCTGTCGCTTTTGTCTTTGTTATCGATATTGTTATGCTTGTTAGTACTGTTCATGCTGCATCTGATTGTTGCGATTGCCGTTGTTGTCTTGGTCGTGATCGCGGTCGTGGTCGTGGTCGCAGGTTGTTCTCGTTGTCGTCTTCGTCTTCGTCTTCGTCTTCGTCT
>VSDK01021232.1:26711-47200 GCA_009767595.1 Symbiodinium kawagutii
GTTGTTGTTGTTGTTGTTGTTGTTGTTGTTGTTGTTGTTGTTGTTGTTGTTGTTGTTGTTCTTGTTCTTGTTCTTGTTGTTGTTGAAGCATCGAGGGCTGGTGACGCTGAGGCCTCACCAACCTGGTCCTTTTCTGTTTGGATCTCGCCGCTCTGGACGCATGTCGAGCCTTGGGATCTCCCACTGAGAGGTTCGCCGGGGAGATCGAGCCAGTGAAGGGTCGTTCAAGATGAACTGATTGGGGCATGGCTATAGCGGCTATGGGTATGGGGTTTATCCAAATAGGGACCCGCCAAAAGTGGTTGATTTACTGCTAGAAATGGTTTAAAAAGGATGATTTGGGGGATAACTCCATTTTAAGAAACGCCCATATCAACCAACCAACTTTCATGGGGGACAATGACCAACAACAGTAGGGGAAAGAGCGGTTAATGTTGGTACATCAGGGAGATCAATTTTCATTTTGTGGCGGAACGTGGGTGTATCGCCGAGTGTGATCAAGATGGTGAACATCCAAATGATTGCTGCTTGTTTTTTCAAGTGCCAGACGAGGAACAGGCCTGTGCCTCATGAGCATGTCAAGTTTGGGGAGAGAACGGGTAAGCATGGTGATGTAGGCAATCAAATGCTTGACATTATGATGCTTGCTGCTGGTGGTTTCTCTAAGTTACCGTGGAAACGGTGGCATCTCACCCAACTTTTCTTCAGCTATCCACTGCCTTCTAACTTTCATGATCAAACCCTCGACTTTGAGTTGGTAATATCCAGATCAGTGCAGCTGAAGTGTGTTTCTGATGTTGTTGCTGCGGCAGCAGTTTTTGTTTCCCAAGAAGGTTTCTTGCTACTTGTCTACGGAGGACTCTGTCATCTACATATATTAAGTTTATACAGTAGATCATTTGTTGGATTCCATGAAATGGTCGACTTCTCCTCTGCTGGTGGCGGCCGTAGCATGGACCGTGGCAGGTGTGTACCAGGAACACCGTCGATTCTCAACAAATTTACTTTGCCCGTGCCCGAGCCAGTCCTGCACAATGGCAGCAGTTGATTCCCATGAGAGCTGGCAGCGCATGGATGCCGCTTTTGCCCAAGGCCCTTGATCTATTTGCGGCTCAAGGTCGATGTTTTTTGGTGCCTCAGCTGACATCGCCAGCCCCGGACAAGGTCTGAGACAAGGGAAGGAAAACTGATTCTGCTAAGGATTGTCACGATGAGAAGCCTTTTGACCAAGGAGTAGACGGGGAAGGATGGGTCAATCATTTTGTTTATGTTTGCCTACAACCAGCAAAGCTTGCATTTATAGCCAATCCTAGTGTTGTTTATACTGCACTTTTGGATATCATCGGTCAGTTTGCACCACAATCATCCTGCTGGACAAACAATAGGAGCGAAGTATGCTTATTGGAGTGGCTATCGCTGACCCACTTTATCATCGATGTAATCACTGGTGGTGCCTCCTACTACCTTAAACTAGCAATATAGCAACCCACTTTGACCTTGAGAAAGAGTACCTAACAACTATATACAGCCAAAAATAATGACTGTCAACAATGCATACTCAGTTTGATATTGTCTCAACCAACTTCACAGCATGTTTTTGTTTTTGGACACGCCATATTGATGGTCATAGTTGACATCAAGCAGCCGTTGCCCAACCACATATTGAAAAGGTTCGACCAGCAATAACCTAGCTTTTCCCATTCATGAGCAATGCTTTGACCCCAGTGATCAACCATTCATGCCGTTCGTTGGTTGGCTAACCATAAAGTGGTTGATGAACCATTTGTAACATTTGCTAACCATTCACCAACCAGTCACCAACTACAAGAACTGTTATAGTTGGTCGCAGTCCGCGATCGCTGGAATTCTTCAAGCTCCAAGCACTGAGTAGCAGAGGTTGGACTTCGACATCTTCTTGTTGCAAGATCCCACGCCTTTCATTCTTGGAGAAATGCAAAGGAGGCAGGGCAAAGAATTGCTGTAACTTCCAAAATAGCAAATGTTTTGAGCAATGAGTTGCTGTACTTTCCAATGACCAAGAGAAGTTGCAGCTAAGCACCTCGTTGCTTAGCTGCAACTTCTCTCGGCCTATCCAATGAGTTACCACTTGTGCTACCGTTCTGCTGGTGGTGCAGTGACCTCTTTACAGCCTTCCCTTGGCACCAACTTGAATGAAACGTCAAGGTATTTTCCTCGTTTGATGAGCTGGTCATAGGTATTCCACTGGCTGGTTCCTGGTGAGCCTGGGAATCGAAAAACCCATTAGTAGGAACACCTCCACGAAATCAGTTCTTTCGAAACTGCTCCGATTGCTTGAGCTGAAATGTGTGATTTTGGCCGGGCTCTGCGTAGTTTTGGTTCAACCGGGCGGTAGAGCCAAGGATTGTACAGAGAGATGGGAAGCCAGGGCCTCCTTTGGGATTTCTCAGATTTGCGCCATGCGAAACGCATCAATCTGACCCACCTGGAAGAACCCCATCTTGCCAGTGCTGGGCCCTCAGACGCAGCTTCTTCACATCCCAGCAGCAAACTGCAAAGTGTCAGACCCCGAACTGGCTGCAACGATCAACGGTTGACCTAGCTATCAGATTTGAATTTTCAACATGGAGTGTGAAACTCCCTTCCCTATCCGTCCCTATTTAATTGGTCATAGTGTCTCCCTATACTGATAGGCCCTTTTGGACCAAGCCTGTTGAAGTGCTGCCATCCAACCAACCAAGCAAGGAAGCAACCACTCAAGCAAGCAAGGAAGCAACCAACCAAGAAACCAGGCGAGCAGCCAAGCAAGCGACACCCTTCAAAAACGCTGCACCAACTAAGCAGTGCTGCTGCTGCCGCCGCTGCTCTGCTGTCGGCGTCGTTGTTATACTGCCGCTTTTCTTGGTGTAGTTGCTGGTGGTGGTGGATTATCCCCAAACCATCGACCAGCATGAATATAGGCCAATCTTTTGCATGCTGGAACCTGCCCAGCCAGACATGATCATCACAATCTAGCTACCCTTTTCGGTAGAGGTTTAGCCACCAGGAACTAGGTGCACAAAGATCGTCATCAAAGCGAGCGGCTCCGCTACTCAGTTGTGTGGTTTGTAAGTCCAGTTGTTCGACTTCTCCATCAGGTGACGCCAGCTAGACTCGCAAGTGTAAGCTTGGCATCAGCGAAGCTGGAGTCGCGAATCATAGCCCAGCGCAGGTGCGTTCCCCTGGATCTTCGAGTGTTGTTTAGAGTGCTGTTGATTAGGTCCTCGGCTATTTGAGCCTGAAGAACATCTTTATTGCCAAGTGCAGTGGTCGTTTCATCAACCAACTAGCCACGAGCTAAGGGCGGGCTGGTGCTGTGGTGAGTGAAGTCACTCAAGTCAAACAAATCTATACAGTTGTATCCCCGGCTTGTGAGGTCTCAATCGATACCGATCATTTTTGGATGGTTTGAGCACCCAGGATACCCAGGCTTATGGTTTTCTGAACTGGTTCCCATTTCAGCGCGGCAAGTGCCTCAAAACTGGAATGCCAGATTTTGTTTGACGGGCCATGTTCAGATCCAGAAACCCTCACCACGACCCTGGCATCTCTGGGTGTCTGTTTGTGCCGCCTGATGAACTCATCAGCGTTTGAGGTTTGCAGTAAACGGTCCACTTTTGGCAGCAAGCTCCTTTTTCAGGCCTGAGCAATTCACCGAAGAGGCTGATTGCTTCTGGGGAGTTCCGATTCGATCTATGATCTATGGGATTCAGGATGTGATTTAACTTCAATTCGGAGAATGGGATAGGGCTACTTTCCGCATCAATGTTTGGGGCGTCCATGGGGAGGGGCCCATTGCGAGGAGTGCATGGCACCTTTTTTGGCGAGAGACTTGGCAGCGCTGCTGGTGCACCGAGTAGAACGCTACCATCCTTCCGGTCGTGTTCAGTTGCCATGCACTAAGGAATCGACCGAGATCCAGGCTTTTTGTCCAGTGGTTTAGCATCAAACCTGGTTCAATGGTCGAATTTGAGCAAGACACCTGCCACTTGGCTGTCCCGAACACACCATCACAAAACTAACAATAAGGTTTTCTGCCCATTTTGTTTCTTGCAGAGAATCCAACTGCTATTTTGGATCTGTGCCAGCTGGGTTAATTCGCAGACCGGTATTGAAATTATTTCAAGGATAATTTTGAACCCTTATGAATATCATGACACCATGCCAGTGAACTATGCCACCAAGAAATTCATAGAACTAATGGGTGATCGGATGCATGTATGCCCTTTTCTACCATGAAGTGCTGCAGAATCCCAGGCTTTAGCCGGCCAAATTTTGTGGTGTTTCATGAAGCACCATTTCAATTGAGGCATGTGATTCTTGACCACTTGAAACTAATCTTTCATTCTGGCAAGACTTGCAGAGAGGTACCTGCGCGTTGTAAGTGTTTTAATAAGACATGCAGCAACCTAGTCATATCTACCATCAGCCTGGTAGTTCTCCTAGTGAACTCACCTAACTTAGCTGTGGCTGTAACGACTTCGCACAAAATGGTCCAAACAAACCACCCATTCAATGGGGGAAATCAGCAGCTGTGGGAGAACGAATCTCCAACAGCGGCGCCACCACCGAGGCTTTGCAAAGATCATCCTTGGACCATCCAAGTGGTCCGTCGCAGGGCCAACTCACCCAGCGCTTTCTGCAGCTGGACAGTGTGGAGCTTAGTTTGTGTCAAGGCTGCGCCTGGAAAGGCAAGGCGTCGCGGGTGAAAGTTGACTTTTGTAGTCGGTGTTGACTAAGCCTTGAGGTCAGACGAGGGGTGCGAGTTTGCAAGCAGCAGGTGAATTGCAGTGATACTAGACTGGTTCAATGATTTGATCGTTGACTTTGTGTCACCTATATGGCACTTCGACCAGTGTGAGCAGTTGAATACTTCCGGACGATCAGCATTGGAATCAGAGAAACTTCCTGTGTCCAGATTCTGTTTGAGGTGAGCTTGCACGAATGATGGCGTGTGCGAATCTGAAGCAAACCAAGTGCGGTGACCCAGGAGATTCATTGAGATTCGTCAGCTTCAACACAGGCCTTGCGTCAGCATGGAGGTAGCCTCACACCGGTCAAGGGCTTTTGCTAATAAATCGACCCCGATCTATGGACAGCAAAGAAATGAGGTGGGTTCATGTGATGTCAAAAAACTCCGTGGATGATTAATTATTACACCTTAACCAGCCACTATACAGGATTATTCACAAGTGGTTTTGAGAAGGTCCATTAGTTTTATTGAGTTTGCATTCCTCAGGATCTCTTGCACAAAATATGAGAAGGAAGGACTCGACATGCTCGTGGCCAGTCTGCCGACCACTGCAAAGTGGAGCGAAGTTCGCTACTATGACACTTGGCTTGGCACTCTGTTGAGTTCTTGGGCCATCGTGTGCAGGTATCATTCATATTCCAACCTAGTACCAGCTTTGACAAAGAAATTTTTGGGTGGGTGATATGGGGCATGCCGTAATACAGAAGCTAAGGCCTGGCTTCAGTGAAGCAAGTCATTCTTGTAAGTGTAGCCGAAGCCATTTGTTTGCTGGATGCCGAATCTTTTCCCTGCTCATAGTGGTACCGGACTGGATTTTTTTGCCCGAAAGGCTCGACGGTGACAACCTATCCACAGGTGGATGGTTACTTATCAGCAATCGGGGTAAGTAGGCAGTTGGCAGTTATAAGCAGGGATGGGGCTCTCCATTACGGTACTTGTTGATTGTCAAGCATTGTAAAACATCATATTACGTCAGCCATTAACAGCCCGTATTGAACATGTTGACTATCAACTACTCATCATCCTAACCTCTATTACACAACCTGTTTAAAAACTATTGACTGTGATCTACCATCATATTCATCAACCATTGTAAGGCACATCATCTCAACCATTCTTGTTATGTAGCCTTCTCCCGACCCTAATGCTCCTCGCCTCGGGCGTTCAGGGTAGGGGACATTGTGAACCTGTGCCACAACACCGGCGTGGGGATTGATCATCGAAAACCGACATTCTACGCGGGGGATGATTTGGGGGGATCCCTATGCAGAGAAACACCCATATTTTACGTCGTATATCCAATTTTGAACAGTTCACAAAGAAATAATGTATGATTCCCCAACGCAAATCCAAACATTATTTCTGCTCAAAAGGAAGCCCTTCAGAAATACCCGGTGTTGCCATATTTTTGGTGCCTAAGTGGAGGCCGGGCGTATTTTTTTAGGTTCGGAATGTCTTCAGGGTTCGGGGGCGGGGACATTTTAGCGTTCGCTGGAGATGCTACGTCTCTTCCGTGGAGGAACAGGTTGATGAAAGGTGATTGATCAAGGTGAGTACTGATGAGTATTGGAAAGCAATGGCTGTCAATGTATATTTTAAAAGACCCCAAGTGAAGCACACAGTCCCAATTTACTAAGAAGATCCGATTAAGGCTGGTACACTCAGTGTGATCACATCTGGGAATGGAAAGAAAAGTATTCCTAAATCGGTCACCTGTCGTTCTTCGGATGGACATGTCAATATTGAAAGTATCATGTCCTACGTGTATGCATGGTTCTGGCGCCGCAAATGCAAAAAATACATGGTGGCATACCTGGGAACAATTTTGTTCCCAAAAGTGAAGCAAAACTTTGAGCCGCAAAAAGAGAAGGCAAAACACAGGCAAAGTGCTGTAAAGGTTGACAAAAACCACTTATGCAGAGCGACAACTCTAGGATTTTGCATCACTTTTTCATGAATGATTCAAAAACTGGTGGTTTTTGCATCATTTTTTGCATCTACAATGTGGCAAAAACCACCAGTTTCTGAGATTTTTTATCCTTCTGCACCTTCCCCCAAAAAGTGCACACCCGGCCTCCACCGGGAGCCGGCACCATATTTTTAGATGCTGGTGCTGCAATGATTGTGGAGCGACGGTAGAACTCCATCATTTTCCCTGTTGGTTTTTAGAGATTTTCATGTTTGAAGTTTTTTAAAGAGATTTTTAGAGATTTTGAGAGATTTTTAAAGATTTTTCTGTTGTTTTTAGAGATTGCAAATCATAGATGCGAATAAAGCACACTTTGTTTTAAACCACATCCAACATCTCTTGTTATTTGATATTCAGCTGGAAAGTCAATGTCGAAGCTGTGCAGGATGCATTCGCTGAGATCCACCCGGAAGGTCCAAAGGAGACTGCCTGGATATGTCAAAAGCATCTTGAACAGCAACTTGTGGCTTGTGGATGTCCTATAGCAAAGCATCATCTGGCGAGAGCCAGGGCTACCCCGTTAAAGGGCGATATTGCAGGGCGAGCGATTTGGAGCTACCAGGAGGGTTCTCGCCAAATGCTGGTCATTCCATAGGGGAGCTTGATTGTAGGAGGTAGTGGCTGATAGTGTTTGTGAAGTAGCAATATATCCATTCTTGGGAATCATTCTTGGGAATCATTCTTGGGAATGAACATTTATCATCCCACGGTTCTGCAGGTGCGATTTGATTTTGAACCAGAAACAAATCCAGAAAGGCAACCCTGGAATGGAGATCTGCCAGACTATTGTGAAGCACAACAGCTTATGAAGGGTGTGGTTGGCCGTACAGCTTCCAGGACAGTTCAGTGCACAAGTAGTGTGAAAAAACTCACTGGTGTAGTTTTCTGCGTTAGTCGATTGAAATAGTCTTCAATGATGCACAGCAATTGTACACCAGGTATACCCCGGTGAGAACTCATCAAGCAACAACAGTTGGGATTCAAGAGCTGTTTGAGCCAGTTTCTACCCACAGAATGTTGATCATTGCTATAGTTCCCAGTTCGCTCCTCTTTCCAGTTAACTGGGGGAGGGAGGAAAATGACCCGCTTGAGCAGGTATGCGGTAGAACGCGCCAACACATCATGGACTTTTTGTCACCAATCATGATAGACTGTTCTAGTTGCAGGTATGTGACGACAGTTTGGAAACTGCACAAGTTTGCTGCGCGGACTGTCAAGGTATGGTGCAACCGTTTCCATCCTGACCCCAAGCTACGGCAAGTTGGAACTGATCCTTGGCATGGGCGTAGCAACGCTCAGAATCCTGTCCTGGAGACCTGGAATTCCTCCATCTTTGCAAGTTGTTGTCATCACAACAAGGTAGGCGACTCAATCTACAAGGGAGCATCATTAACATAGAGATTTGATGGTTAATGATGGTTATACGGTGTATTTTACGGTGTATGATGATTCATTGTCATCCCAACACATACGGAGCGCTGTTGAGCAACTCGGACAGGATCAAGACGCCCGCACAGCCATGGAGGTGTTTGCTCACAGGTTGGTGCGTAGAAGCGTGCCCCGTTTTTTTGGAGCCACATGGTTCTACTAGCTCGACAGCGTGCATTGACTCATTCGTTGGTGTTTTTGTATAAATCAATTGTTGCATTTCAGAAGAGTTGGTTTGTATTTCCAGGTTTATTTTTAAACTTTTGGTGTCAGCTGTGGTGACAGCCGTATTCCACTGCAGTGCACTCCTCTTGCAGTAGTTAGATGTGAGAGTGTCTTGCTTGATAGGGAATTATCCCAAAAACTGGGTGCTCTCGATGCTGATGCATTCCTCTCGAACACACATTTTGTTATATCAATATCGGGTGTGTTGGTTCACTGCTCTTTGGGTTCCTGGATTTGTGATATGTTTCAATGATTTGCTTAGCTCTTCCAGTAGATCTCTTGAAGCTTTCAAATTTACCAAATTGAACACCAAGTCTTAGTGAATAGTGAGCATGTAGATAGATTGATATATATATATATATATAAATAGTTGGATAACAATTTCATTCCTAGAATCTTGGCATGAAACCCATGCCCCTGGCTAACGCAGGCGACGTTCTGAGCAGATAATAAGGGTCATGATCAAATGGGTTTCCAAAATTAGGTGGGTCAACATCCCATCTAAGAGACGCTTTCATGTTCTATTTTGGCAAAAATCTATCAGGTCGCTATCGGCTTATGATCCAGAAACCGCCGTTTCAACTCGTTCAACCGGAGTGAAATGCTGTCTCTCATGTCTTAGACTGGAGACGATACCATTGGTAGAGTAGGGTTTTGGAGGGAAGACGTCATTATTTGAGGCGTCATGAGTGGCTTAGGGTATCTTGAATTCAGGGGCCACTCGCCCAGGTACATAGGTCACAACCAAGGATGGCGGCAGATGAACATCCAAGACTCCATACTTATGTCAGCGGCATGTCACAGCTCAACATTGTCTGTGTTCTTCATCAGCGAAGACATAGGTAGAACCAGCAACAGCTGTTAGGTTTTCCACGTTTGTAGTTGTTCTCTTTCGTTAATGTGAGATCCATATCCGCCGTCCGAAAAAAAATGATGCGGAAAGCCATCGTGTTTGGTGATCCTGCACAGCCAGATCTTGTCAATATCTGGATCTGCCAGTGATTCTAAGCCCAGCATTAGTGGTTTATAAGCCATCATTCAAACATGGTTATTGACCAATGCTAGGCATTATGCGGAACCATTGTTTGCTCTCAATGATATCATGATGAATCATTAGCATCATGAATGATCACCAGTATCATCAACCATTGCTCTCGTTGATCACGATCGTCCATTATGATCAACAAACAAGATAGCTATCAGTTGCTTCACCACTACCTATCACTTAGCCTGGATAACTCCCATGGATAGCCCCCACAGCCAACCACCATGGACAACCTGACCTTCACAACTCTCCACGAAGGAACTTGGTTGCGAGCTACGAGTTGACCGAGGTGGTGGAGGATGGTTGTGGGGGTTGATAGCTAGTCCTGCCACATAAAGAAGATCGGGTGCAGATATGGAAGATATGGTAAGATTATACATATAGGTAAGGATATATATATATATGATTATATATATAATTCTGTTTGTATAGATAAGTATTGAGAACTGTGTAGTTTGACAAGTCACACGAAATGAAACAGACATTAACAATTCGAAAACTGATACAAGCAGGCGATACGCAATAGACATGAAGAATTCGAACAGGTGTGTATTTGATCCATGCAGTGTAGCACTTTGTTTGCCGTTCACGCAGCAAAACATGGTTTGCTATCTATTGCTGAGTGACTCATGTCACATGTGTCTACCCAAAAATGGAGTGGCCTCAAGACTATCCTTTTCCTGTTGTGATGAATGTTTGTTGTTTGGCGAGAACATGGCAGAGCCATATCCAGTGGTTTACCCGGATCAGTTTACATGTTTGTAGCAACCTGGCTTCCATCATGCGCGGAGATCTATCATCTTCAGCTGGGCTGTCGAGCCACCCGGAGCACCGTAATCAGGAGCGTGTGGTTTACTGCTCTGTGAACGGAGCATTGCTGCTGCATACCCGATCCGAGCGTTGGATTGAAGAAGAGAACCTGGGACCATCATGTTGGCTGATTGAGAAAGCGAAACCATGCACTGCCATGTGCTATAGCATTTTTGAAATTGGGTTGGCAATGAACCAACGGACATGCTGCGAACTGTGGGATTGTTATTCTGTTGAGTCATCTTTTTCAATTGCTTTTACCAGGAAGCGTGGTTGATTGCTTGGCTGTTTGTTTGTTTGTTTGTTTGGTTGGTTGGTTGGTTGGTTGGTTGGTTTCCAGCATTCATAGCAACTGCATATACCGGGTCACGTTTACGGGAATAGCAACTTCTTCGTTGGAATTGTTTACCGTCCACTGTATTTGGAATCCAGCTCAACTGTGGAACAGATTGGCAAATCAATTTGCAGTTGGCATTTGGACGGCAACAAGACGCAAAAACAGTTGGGCCGAACCCATCACAATCCATGACATGAAACATTCCAGTTGAAAGGATTATCAAATAGCCAGTGTCTAGTGTTGTCGGTAACCTTGATTTATTTTCATGCTTTTCAATGTTCCTTTCAATTTTCAAACCACACCAGCACTGGGCATTGAACCTCGACATTTGGAAGGTGACTCAAAAACATCGGTGTTTCTCAAGTCCTATATCATCCAGCTCATTAACCATTGATAGTGATAATAAGCCAACCATAACTTTTGGGGTCCCCGTACGGCTTAAGAAACCTCCATCTAGTAGTTATTTATCTATTCTCCCCTCTTATTAACCAATATAGTCCTTAATAAAAACCACTGCCCATCATTCCACTCTACATTTGAGTTCTGGTACGAGCTTGGAGTTTGGGGATTCCACAGAGCTTGGAAATGCTCTCGTCCAAGCTGTGGCGACAGTGGTGAGGGTAGTGATGGTGGTGATCGCGACTATGGTGAAGATGATATGGATGAGGACGATGACCAAGATGACTATGATGAACAGGATGATTATGTTAATGATGCTTAATGATGGTTCATGGGTTAATTTTAGTCCATTGTCAACATGGTGAATATGTACGGTTATGGCTAGTGACAATGATGGCAACATGGTCCGGATGTAACCATTCAAGTTGGAGCTCAAAAGGTTCCCAGTGGCCACGTTCAATGTCAGTGATCGCCAAAGTGGATGGTTGCCAGGCCATGAAATGATAACCCTTGAACTATCAAGAGTGTAACACCATTCGCATTTTTCATGAGCTTGTATGAGCTTGTATGAGCTTGCACTATGTGGACACATGTGTTTCGCTTAAATCCTGGAACCAGTTGCCGAGGATGACTGCCATTTTTGAAAGGATTCAAGCCATCCTTGTTGGTACAGGGATCTTTTTCAGTCAATCGTGGTTCCAACCAATGCATCCAATGACGGTTGATTCGGTTGATGGTAGCCAATGATGCTTACTGAATGTGAATGATACATAGTGACTGATGGATAAAAGTGGTCGATTGATGGCTAATTGGTGGATAATTTGTGTTGAATGTTGGTGTTGATGGCTCAATCTCCAGCACTGGTGGGGAACCCACCCATATCCCGAGTTGTTGGTGCCACGACATCTCAGGAACTTCACGAGCTTTGCTCCTGCCCGAAAGCCCAAAAAGGGTTCGACCCATGGTTTGGGGGCCAGTGTAGCCATGGCCTCACTAGTGGCAGGATGTTGTAGACTGCAAGAAGGGTAGTATTTGTGTGAAGATGTACAGATTTTAGTGGCATACCCACTTAAATAGGTGTTATGTGTATATATATATATATATGTATGTATGTATGTATGTATGTATGTATGTAATGTAATGTAATGTAATGTAATGTAATGTAATGTAATGTAATGTAATGTAATGTAATGTAATGTAATGTAATGTAATGTAATGTAAGGTAAGGTAAGGTAAGGCAAGGTAAGGAAACGTAACTTAACGTAACGTAACGTTAGGTTATGGTATGGTATGGTATGGTGTGGTGTGGTATGTATGTATGTATGTATGTATGTATGTATGTATGTAATGTAATGTAATGTAATGTAATGTAATGTAACGTAATGTAACGTAATGTAACGTAATGTAACGTAATGTAATGTAATGTAATGTAATGTAATGTAATGTAATGTAATGTAATGTAATGTATGTATGTACGTATGTATGTATGTATATAGATTGCACACGCAACAACAATTCCCGGATGTCAGTTTTTGTGGCAACCTTCGATGCTGGAGTTCCATTTTGTTTTACTGTACATAATTTTCTGTCGGTCAGCAATAGGGGATTTGCTACTGAAGGGCAGCCCTCGTCTCACGGTGAGAATCCAGAACAGAAAGCAAACCATTTAGTCTATCTATCTATCTAGCTATCTATCTATCTACCTATCTATCTAGCTATCTATCTATCTATCTTGATCTATTGATTTATTGATTTATTGCTTTATTGATCTATTGATCTACTGATCTATTGATCTATTGATCTATTGATCTATTGATCTATTGATCTATTGATCTATGTATCTATCTATCTATCTATTTATCTATCTATCTGTCTGTCTATTTATCTATTGATCTATTGATCTATTGATCTATCTATCCATCTATCTATTTATCTATCTGTCTGTCTATCTATCTATCTATCTATCTATCTATTTATCAATCAATCTATCTATCAATCTATCTATCTATCTATCTATCTATCTATTTATCAATCAATCTATCTATCAATCTATCTATCTATCTATCTATCTATCTATGGTTGTAGTCAAGAAGCACTTTCTGTATTGTGGATATCCTTGTTGGCTAGGAACAGAACTCCATTTTCCAGACGATGCTAGGACACCCACCAGCGGTTCTATGCCCCAGCGTCAGCTCTTGTTGGGGACGTACCAAACTTTGAAGCTATCAACCTCCAGAATTCAAGTCCGAGGTAACATGTAGTGCTTGGTCTATGACAAATCATCGCTTAATGGATGGTCAATCAACGGTTAGTGGTCAAGAATCGTTGCCACGGGAGCGTACGGGGCCTTTTGGCACTGGCGTGTGAGGTGCCACCAGGAGAATGCTGTGACTAAACCCCTTCGGTGGATGACCGGCCCTCAAAGGCTGTGAACCTGGAAGAGTGGAAGAAGCTGCACCAAGTGCTTTTCGGCGAGGAAAACCGTGACTTGGGAGCAGCTCTTGTGATGATTGAGGATGATTAAGGATGATGACATGATGGTTTCAGCCTGAAAAATCCATCGTGTCTCTTTGGCATAGTCATTGATGATGAATACGAGTAATGGTCGGTGATAGCAACAGTCCCAAGGTTACGAATGGTTCTGAATGCATGATCCATAATATGAATGGTTGTGAATGAATACCTTTAGTGATCAATGAGTGATCAATACTAGTAATAATCCTAGATCATGGTTGATCCTGGTTGCTCAAGGGTTATGAATGGTCACTTCCATGGGTTCCAAGGCGCTGTCCTTAGCGTCGCGGTGATCTTTCGACTTCTCAGCACGCCTTGTGTGGCATGGCAACGGGACAATTGGCGGACCGCCTCGAGAGGCGAACAGGTGCCGAGGTGATGGTGCGTAGGGTGAAGCAAGTTGTGGGTCAGACATAGTGTTATGGTTGTTTCTTATGGTTATTTCTTATGGTTTCTTATGATTTGTTTGTCATTGAAAATGACTACTAGTGGATGATTTGAGGTACCCCCATTTTGAGAACCCGCCCATAGATTTCGTAGTAGCCAAGAGAAGCAAACCGCATGGGCGAGACGTAAGTGCGGAGATGTTTGCCACAGAAGATTCTGAAACCGACTGGAACATTTTGCTAGCAGGATAGGTGCTGCAAGTAACAGCACTGTTGGGTCACATAGCCTTGCTGCTGGTGTGTCACCTCATGCTTTTTGACAATGGTGATACACATTTTTTGAATGGTCCACGAATAGAGGGCAGCTCGCCACGAAACCAATGATGTTGATACCCAGATGAATCCACTGTTATGAATCAAGATTAAGTATCCTATAGTAGTTCCTTTTGGCAACCAGTATTCAACCGCACAAAGTACACAGCCGTAAATCATGGTAAAGAAAGCATAGTGATCTCAACCTATCCCATAGTATAACCCAGATGAACCACGGTCAACGATAAATCAACCGTGAAGCTGCTCGCTTCTGCCAGGGCCTTGGAAGGCTGAACTTCGAAGCACGATCCACGATGATGTGGTTACGGGACGAATTTGCACATGTTGCGAAGTTGCTTGCGACTTGGCTGCGCCGGGGGGTTGCGGACCTTGAACACCAGGGCTGTTGATCTGCAGACCTTGCCGGTGACTGCTGGTGATGATGATCTTATGGTCAAAGTATCAGCATTGTCACCATCAAGTGATCGCTTCGAAGAACTTTAGCTGTCGGGGAATCATTGTGGACCCTTATAGAGGAAGCAGCTCTGATGATGTCAATACACATCAACCAACAGTTGGGAGAGGACAGGGACGGATTGTTTTGGTATTTTGGCTGAAGTTCTTTGTGGCAATTTTAACGAGCCCACCTGATGTGTATATGTGTAGGCATAACCATGTTTCAGATGCATTGCGCTCACATATTATATACATATGTGTGTATATATTTATTATTCATATACATATATATATATAGAAATGTATATATATATATATGTATACAGATGTGCGAGCATATAAATATATATCTTTGTGTACCACTACATGTATATATATAATATATGTGAATAAATAAATCAATATATAAATATATATATATATTTAATATATATATATAGATACATGTATTGAGAAACATACATACATAGATACGTATGCGCACACACACACATGCATCCGGAATCCTTGATGTCCCACTTTTGCGTCTAGGGATCTAGCGTTGATGCGCTGGGCTCTTGCGACGTTGACGCGTCCACGGCTTTGCTGGACCTTTTGAGGCTGGTTCGATAACAGTGGTCACGGAGGTTGTAGTACTAGCAGTAGTAGAAGTGGCAGTGGCAGTAGCAGCAGCGGCAGTAGTAGCAGTAGTAGTAGCAGCAGTAGTAGTTAGTCAGTTTGTCTTTCGAATACTAGAAGTACTGGTAGTACTAGTAGTGCTAGTAGTACTAGCAGTGGGAGTGGGAGCGGGAGTAGAAATAGCCGCTTTTTTCAAAGGATCCATAACCATTGTTGTCTAACCCAAGTTGAGTGTGAGAGAATTAGAGCAACTTGTAACCTTCGCTGAAATGAGCTTAAAAGGAAATCAACGATGAATTTCGCAGCAGAACTAGGGGCAGTAACTGCAGTAGACCCAGTAACAGCAGTAGCCCAAGGAGCAGCAGCAGCAGTAGAAGTAGAAGTAGAAGTAGAAGTAGAAGTAGAAGTAAGTAGAACTAGAAGTAGAAGTAGAAGTAGCAGTGGCAGTAGCAGCAGCAGCAGTAGTAGCATTAGTAGTAGCAGCAGCAGTACTTAGTCAGTTTGTCTTTCGAATACTAGAAGTACTGGTAGTACTAGTAGTGCTAGTAGTACTAGTAGTGGGACTGGGAGCGGGAGTAGAAATAGCAGCTTTTTCAAAGGATCCATAACCATTGTTGTCTAACCCAAGTTGAGTGTGAGAGAATTAGAGCAACTTGTAACCTTCGCTGAAATGAGCTTAAAAGGAAATCAACAATGAATTTCGCAGCAGAACTAGCGGCAGTAACTGCAGTAGACCCAGTAACAGCAGTAGCCCAAGGAGCAGCAGCAGCAGTAGAAGTAGAAGTAGAAGTAGAAGTAGAAGTAGAAGTAAGTAGAACTAGAAGTAGAAGAGGGTAGGGTTGGGTCGGGTAGGGTAGGTAAATACAACCAACTAACAGGTACCAATGTGGAATGTTCTTACAAGTGAGGCAGGTTTTGGCAGTAGGCAGAAACAAGACAATCAGTAGTAGCAACTATGTGACAATAGGCAATCACTAGACATGAAGCGTAGCCTTGTAATTGTGCATTTGAGGTAGTAACAAGGTAGTGGAACTAGGGTATATATAGTATTTCACTTGGAACCATGTTTGTCTCCCACTTTCTAGGGAAATTCGAACCCCTAACTGATGGATCAGTAGGAAACCACTCCAAGGGTTGTAACATTTGCAGGTACGCGTAGAGCCAGCGACCTTGAATGGTGGATTGCGTTGAGCAGGTAGGGGAGCTGTGTATGCCTTGGGAATTTTAATTCCCAGAATTCCATAGAATCCCAAAATTAGCAGATGAGGATCGTTTGTATTTTTCAATCACTTTCCTGCGGATATGTTTCGGCATGGTAGCCTCCCCAAACAAAGATCAGATTTCTTTCGAACTTTCATGGCTGCTCCAGCTCTAAAGTTGGCGAATTTGACGCGTCAGGCCTTAAAAGGAGACGGGGCGGACCACCGAGCAGCGAAGTGAGTTTACTTGGTGCAGTCTGGTTTACCCAGTGCACTGAGTAAATGAATTTCAAATTTCTCAAATTCTTCTCCCTTTTGGCAATTCCATCCGGGCACTCGTAAGTCAAACCCGATCTATGGATGCCTCGGAAGTTGCTGAAACTTCCTTCAACGTGATGGAACTTTCAAGACATTGCCTCCTTCGAACGCTTCTGTCAGCGTCGCCAGAACAGATGACACTGGGAAATCAGTGACATCAAGTGGTGCAGAATTCATCTCCGCGAGTGATAAATCCGAGATTTTTCGATCCTAGGGGTACCATGTGTGAGACTACAAAAGCTACAATTGCATTCTTGCTTGATTCCTCACCGTTTATCACTCTTTGTTTGTCATCGTTCCTGCAGCCCTAGCCCTGTAGTCGTCATGGAAAACTGCTAGATTTGTGGATGATGCTGGTCAGAAACCACTCCGATGAAAACATGACTACTGCAGGGCCAGAGGTCTCGGAATAGTTTATGAGGCTTGGGGGACATGTTGTTGAATGAATCTAGGGATACCTTCACTCAAAAGTTTTATTCTTGAAGCTATATAGATAAAAGCACGTGCCAAAATTGTGGCCCAATACCCAATGCTGAACTTTTGGAAAGTATAACTTCCTTCTCATACAGTTCTCAAAGTGCGCACGTCCTCTGGGCAGGAAGACACACAACATGCTGTCTTGTCCAGACGGATTTGTTGCCTTTGAGGCGCATTTCCAAAGTGATCAAATCCCCTGTGACTCCCTGATCATGTCTTGGATGCAGCAGATGTCCCATGACAAAGTTGTTGCTTCACATCGCAGGTTGCAGCTGTTTCTGTCAGGTTGAAATGGGTAAGTCAATTTGGAAATGTTAATTGAAGTTCCTGCACAGAAGTCATGTACCTTCTATTGTGGAGGCGGCTGAAAAAAGGAGTAGCTGAACTCTGTCCACACCTCACTGTCCAAGCACTATAGTTTTGAAGAGAGCAAACACCATGTAGTTACCATGGTCACGATGTTTTCCACTACGAGCAGTTTGATTTTGAGCTCGGGGAGGGCTCCTTGGCAGGTCGGTGGATCTCTTGGTCAGTGGTTCCTTCGCTGACGACTGCATTTGTAGCGGCCTGGTGTTTTTCAAGGCCACCGAGGCCGGGCGATGAAACCATCCATGAAGGGCAGCCACTATTCCAGTGGGCTGCAGTTGCAGGTGCAACTATCCACTGCTCGATATGGCTATGGGTACTTTGGATCAGTATTAATCAACCAATGAGGGATAATCACCAGCAATAGCAATATTGTTCAGGGCCAGTAGTAGCACATACCACGAATGGTGATAGCATCCGTTCACGGTCCCACTTTTTAGCCAGACAAGATCGCTTTCAGTAAAGATTCAATTGCGGGACTGACCCTAGCATCATGTAGCTACTGGTGAGGTACCGAAGATATGTTCCAACAACCTAAGGGGGATACTGATACTACTTCAAAGAACGATAATATGGGTATACCTATCAGCTCTAGTACCGATCACTTGAGCTATTGATACAGGAGTCCTATGGAGACATCGATGGGAATAATGTCAGTAGAAAAGATGTTGGAAAAAGTGAGACAGCTTGGGTACAAACATGGTGCATAAGCAAATCATGAACCCCTTACGGTATAGAGTACTACAGAGGTCAAATGGCTGTGGGTCAAAGCCCTGTACCCCTGGTGCACCATCATTTGCTATATTTTTCCATATCAGTGTTGGTTATTATACTCCTTTATTGATCATTAGTATTGACCCATAGCCAAATCACTACGAGTGATCATGGTTACCACCCTTTCGCTCAACCCAAATGTGGCCAGTCAGTTCACTGTCGATGGGGCTGGGCACTGCTTGAGTGGATTTTCTTCACGGTTGACAGTGATTTTATGGTGAATCATAGAAGACGGAAATCTCCAACACCCACTAGAACCAACTATCAAGGCTGAAAAACACTGCCAGATAAACACCCTTCAGGTGCGTTTGAAGTTGCTGCCCATGGTACTTGGATGGTCCATACTGGCTTGTGTGGGTGCCAGGTGTTGTGCAAGCCGTTCGACGAACCCTCTTGATACAGAATCGCAATTGGATTTGGATTGGACACACAACTTTGAACTATGGCTATAGTCAATGTTGATGGTTTCCAAGAATCAGGGGATGGTGGTCAAAGTGTGATTGGATGAACTGAGTGGCTCGTAAGGTAACCATATAGCAGGGATGCTCTTAACAATGGACCACAATCATTAGGCATCAAACATCAGCTAATCATTGACCATTAGCCTATAATAATCGGCTAGTACCATTTGACCATACAGAATCATCTGGTTTCAAAGCCAAACTTGGAGAATCACACCCGTGCCGTTGACTTTGCATGGCTTTTGCATGGCTCACAGGTGGTTGCGAGTTGGCTCTTGTTGCTGCTGTCCTGGATGTACGAGCACGCTGCTTGGCGCACCGAATCAGAGTTACAGAGTCGCCCCAATTTGAGCTGGTTTCATTCGTAAATTTCACCCGTAGGTCAATAATGGTTCAGTGTAGTCTTTTTAACTTAATTGTATTGCAGATGTGCCCGTGTGGCCATTTGTGCTGGGGATCACACTATTGAGTCCTTGCACATCCAAGTCTTACTTACAGCCAGCCCAAAAGCCAAAAATCATGCTTAACAATGGTGAATAATAAGGATAAACAGGGGATAATTTCCAACAATAGTGGTCAAATATCTACGACATGGTGGTGTCTCAAGCAGGGAGCCCCAAAGTTATGGTGGCAACAAAATTGGTTCATAAAGTATGATAAGTGGGGGTATCCCTACGACTTGAGAAGTCACCATATAGTACAGTAGTTGTTGAATCACTATTACCGATTATCCCCCATTGCAAATCATTACAATCCCCCATAAAACCACAATTTACCAACAAACTGTTGCCAGATGAGTCTGTTTGTAAACTCTTACCAAACTATTACCAACAAAGTATTCCCAACACCCTATTACCAACAAACTAGTACCAACAAACCATTACCAAACTATTACCATTGGTGGTTATTATCTCCTATTACTAATCATGATAATTATCCCTTGAAAGCACCTTCTAACCAGTCTCTGCCATGAGTCTGCCGTCAGGTCTACACTCACGATCAGCAGGCCTTCAGCGCCTTCCTGGCCAGTCGCCCTGACGAGGAGAGGTGGCCTCCTGACCCTAGGGAACCGTAGGGGAACCATTGGGAACACTAGGGGACCAGTGGGGAACACTCGGGGACCGTGGGGAACCAACCACAGGGCACCATAGCTTTCTAAGACTGGTGATTACTCTCGCAAATAGCCACCTACTCAGCCAATTCAGCTCTTGCGTTGGTTTCTCACCAGCAAGGTCGGTTGCGTTTCCGCGGCAGAATTCTGCTACTTCAGCACAAGGATAGGCTATGGTTGTGGTTGTGGTTGCGGTTGCGGTTGTTGTTGTTCTTGTTCTTGTTCTTGTTCTTGTTGTTGTTGTTGTTCTTGTTCTTGTTCTTGTTCTTGTTGTTGTTGTTGTTGTTGTTGTTGTTGTTGTTGTTGTTGTTGTTGTTGCTGTCGTTGCTGTCGTTGCTGTCGTTGCTGTCGTTGCTGTCGTTGCTGTCGTTGCTGTCGTTGCTGTCGTTGCTGTCGTTGCTGTCGTTGCTGTGGAAGCTGTTGTTGCTGCTGTTGTTGTTGTTGTTGTCGTTGCTGTCGTTGCTGTCGTTGCTGTTGTTGCCGTCGTTGCTGTCGTTGCTGTCCTTGCTGTCG
>VSDK01021234.1:10654-83927 GCA_009767595.1 Symbiodinium kawagutii
ATGTTGAAACGCAAGGCTTTCATTTCAAATTCGCTGGCTTATGTTGACACTTGAAGGGATGAATCGACTCCATCGGTGCGCTACAATTGCTTGGTGCAAGGTAACAATTTCAAAATTTGCTGGACGATGAATGAAGCCTGGATCGTCGTGTTCTGAGAGACAGTGAGAGCGGTAGTTTCACCTTTTTTAACTTAGTTAATGCAGTCGGATTGAAGTGGCTTTGTTCTTGGGTGGCTTTTTTGGTTGGTTCTTTGTTTGTTTCCCTGGTTGTGTGTTTGCTTTCTTGGTTTTTGGTTCTGTTTGCCACATTTAATCCACCGGCATGTGAACTCACATTGTTCTACTGCCATGAATTAGTGAAACACTGATTTCTATTGCAGCCTTTCCGGACAACTAGTGACCTGCATCGTGTGTGCAATAGGCACTTCCTGGAAAAAAAAGGATCGACCTGCCCCCACGCTTTGGAAGCTGCACGCCACCATTCTTTGTCAGGCAGGCTTCAACTTGAAATACTTGAACTAGGCGCGTCACAGCTCGAGTACACCATCCACAATCGCGATGATTGCAGATGCAAAGAAAAACAAGAGGCACCTGAAGCCTCCAACGAGCAGAAGTTTCTGTCCGGCCTAGATGATTGCTCCGATAATTTGCTTGCTCGTTTCAAAGAAAATTTCTCGAGCCTGCACTTTTGGTTAATCTTTTGCACTTTGTCAAAGGGCTCCTGGCAGAGATTGCTTGCGCCCGTTTGATGCAGTCTGCGCTCGTTTGATCGATTTTTGCGCCAGCTTTGCGCACAACTTTTTCACGAAGGTGAATGCCAAAGTGCTGTTCTGCTTGGTGATCAATTTGCACGAGTTTACCTAAGTGTTTACCTCAGTCGCTAAAAAGTGTTTGTAGCGATTGAAGGTCCAGGTAGGATCACAATGATGAACGCTACATTTCTCGACTTGCACTTGTAAGCTGTAACTTTCAATGAAACTGATCCTTTGAATCATACTAGGTACTAGGGTCCCATGAGCCTTCTGAAGGATCCTTGAAGAATGCTTCCGGGAGTTTTTTATATCAAGCGTTTCTCCTTTTTTACACTACATTCTGCATCCAGGAAACTATGAATCGAGCACGGTTTCCATCTTACACAATTCAAGCCCATTTTTGCTGGCCAGTTGCCCCTTCACCTTCCCAAATTGAAGTCAATTTCACCAATTTACTATTTTGTGCAGCGGAATGAAAGGTTCCACGAAGCAGGCCGAGGGACCAACTTGTCTGCGACGAAAGGTTTGACACTTGACCTGCTTTCGCCTGCTTTCGTTGGTATTGCACCACAGAGGGACCTGAGATCAAGCACTACAGGCCTTCAGAAACTGTAAGATGCATTCGGAAGTCAGAGATGGAGCAACAAATGGGCATAACATCGCAAGGGAGCCAGAAGAACTGCTCGACGCAAGTTGAATCCAGAATCCCTGATGCAGCTTTTGATTTCAAAGCGTGCGCAAGGTCAGAGACTCCGAAGATGATCAGTTGTTCATTGGCACTTTGTGGGCGCAACTTAGCTGCAAATGATGATTGCCTGGTTTTTGTGCAATGATCTCAGGACACTGCCCAAAGAATGCGATCAGAACCTGAATCCCTTCATAATCTCGGGCTAAACTTGGACCTTCGTGACCTGTGCTTTAATGTCAAGTGGGCTGACCTTCTGCAGACTTTGCGCAAAGTTTCAAGTCCAAAGTGAAACCGCCCCTGCCGCCAAAATGCAGCTTCAAAGTTCCGCATGGACAAGCCCAAGCTTTTCAAGCTGCTCAAACTCGACCCTGACAGCCTTTGGGCTGTGAGCCAGAAGCTCTCTGGAATAGCTCGACAAGTTGACTCTGAAGTGCCACTTTCATTTCGACCGACGTCAACTCCAAGTTCTCTCCAGGGTTCTTGAAATCTTCGCTCTGCCTGGCGCTTGATGATGCCTAGGCAGATTTGCACAGATCAACACCTTCGCACGAATATGTGTTGTTGCAAAAATGCTGCTATCACAGCTTCCCAATGGCTTCACATAAAAAGATGTTGAGTTCCAGCCCTGTAAAATGGACCCACTCATCTTGCATCCTGAAACACGTAAGCATAGCGCGTATACTTCACTATTGCTCGGGTGACAACTGACAGTCCAACCCAAGGGCTGTCCCTCCTGACGGCTCGATCGCTCACTTTCAGTTGATTGCTTCATGGCCTGTTTAGATCTACCATCTGTGCTATGGCCAAAATGTAAATACGAGAACGTCTGGGACTTGAGGGTTCTCCATTCCCATAGGAGGCTTGAGGTCAGGCATGTTGGCAGTTTCTCGTCTTGGGATTTTTGGAGGCTGCCCGGTTTGCCGTTTCCAGCGACAGCCTGAGATGAGAAGCCCATCTGCTTGACTTCGGAGGCACAAAACACGCAGAGGCTCGTATCTGCACACATGCGACATGGGGAGTTCCACACGCAGCCAGGAAACTTGCCCTTCACTAGGATCTTGTGGGCCCTGGTTTTTCATGAAGGAAAGCATGAAGCCTGTCACTGCAGTTGCAGCAGAGCTTTATCTGCGTCTCATGGCGGCGTGGTCAATTTTGCAATGCGCTCAGCCACGTTCCACAAAACTTCTGCACCACAGAGGGGCCTGAAATCAAGCACTACAGGCCTTCAGAAACTGTAAGATGCATTCGGAAGTCAGAGATGGAGCAACAAATGGGCATAACATCGCAAGGGAGCCAGAAGAACTGCTCGACGCAAGTTGAATCCAGAATCCCTGATGCAGCTTTTGATTTCAAAGCATGCGCAAGGTCAGAGACTCCGAAGAAGGTTGTGTCGGAGTGTATGAGCAGCATTCACAGCTCAGTTAGACAAGGTCTACAGGAGGATCTGCTTCCTCGGGCCCGGAACCACCCTGCAGTGCTGGAGCAGGCCAGTATGCTTTGAGACAAAATTCGCCATAAAGAGCCCACGCAGTGCACTGGTCAAGACCAGTAGTTGCCACTGCTCCTAATAGAGGTGTGAGTAGAAGGCCGCTCTGGAGGGCTTTAGTAGGATTGGTTGGTGGACGGGAGCTTTCTGGAAAGATTCGTCGTCGGGCATAAAGGGCCTCAGAGAGCCCGTGAGCCGATGCGCTAGGTGGAGCTCGAGGCTGCTGGTCTCCTATTGATACTACCATGCCTGCATTTAGTTCATAATGGCTTTCTGTAACGAGAAGCATGGTTAGTCTGCGTGTGTCTGATCTCCCCACTAGCCTGTCGGCAGTAGGTTGTTCGGCCAGAATTGCAAGCTCTTAGACATCAAACAAGGAAAGTGGGACACAATCATTATCTATAAGTATGATGTTTGGCCCTGGATACAGGAATCGAGCCGCCTCCAAGACAAAGGTACCGGCCCAAATATAGGGGACTTTGGCCAGGCCGTTGCATTCTGCCGCTGTAATCCAGATCAGGTCCACTGTCTCTCCTGCAGGGCTAACTTGGGCCCGTCGATTATGCCACCAAGGTGCGAAATATTGCCAATGCGGCACCTGTGAGGGCTGCCGATTGTCGACCATGAGGTAAATAGTGGTGGTGGCCAAGAAAATATTTTGGTACTGCAGGAGGCACTCGAATAGTATCATGGCCGACGCGCGGCAGTGTTGCTGTGGCAGGATAGGTGTCAGCAGGGGCTGACGGTCGGCTAACCACATCACCCTGTAGAGTGTGGTAGGCAGGAGTGCCATACTCAGTCTGGTCAAGCCCCAGAGCTGGCGAGACAGTTTTGGTGCTGCCGAGCAAAGATGCCAGTTCTTGATGTACCATTGACATATTAAAGGCCCTCGGGTCATTGTCCGTCCATGAAACTTCCGGTATGGGGGGGAACGACCCCGTAGAAGCATGTGGGTCGACATGCTGGGCTGCCGACAGCGGAGGTAGGTTGCGGGGACTGCCATCAAAAGGTGCCTCATCTTCTTCCTGGTCTGCGGTGGGAGCTAGAGCGGCAAACTGTCCTCCAGTGATGACTGGTGGGGGCATTGCGGCTCTACTAGTGCTGTCTGGGCACGGATGCCTTCCTAGTCCCATATAGAGTGGGCCGACTGGTTACGTGTTAATATCAGATGGATCCACTCAACAGTTTTGCTGCCTGGTACCACTAAAGCTCGAGCTCCTCCGCTTGGAGTATCCCCTGCTTTGCGGTCCAGTCAGTATTATCTGGAGAACAACGCGGGAGATACTCCAAGCGGAGAAATTCAAGCGTTAGTTGCGCCAGAAACTAATGCAGTAGTGGAACCGACTGGATCCAAGCGGAGAAACGCCCGCATGGAATGCTGAACTGAAAGGGGCAAATTTAATGGATCAAGACGCAACGCAGGAGATACTCCAAGCGGAGGAACTCAAGCGTTTGCAAATGGATAGAAGATGATCAATGTTCTCGATTTGGTCTAGTAGGCAGGCAAGTGCTTGAGGAAAGGTAGCAGACGTGTAACCTTTGGACGTCGATTTCAAATTGGGAATGTGACACCAAAAGTGTCTGGTTTCGGAAGCAACTTTTCTTCCTTCTTCTAGACTCAAATGAACCCAATCTAAGAGCTCATCATGGAAGTGATTCCAAAGTGGCAATGAAACACCAAAAGTCTCTGGTCAGTGAAGCATTTCAGATTGGTTTTTCCAATTGTTGATTCGAACCTGGAAACTTGCACGGTTGGGCACATTTGGGGCCAAAAAGCATGGACACCTCTCTACAAGAGCCACAGGGCAAATATTTTGACACTGCAGCCTGCGATTGCACTGGTATGGCACATCCGCAATTTCAAGGGATGTTTGGTCTGCGCAAAAGTGTAACAGTTGATGAAGAAGGCAACCACATTAAAACATTGCAACGCTCTAGGCTCTAAAACCAAGAGGCTGCCTTGCAGTCGTGTTCGCAATGGGATGAAAACTCAATATTATTGCGAAACGCTGCAAGGAAGTTGCCAAATCCCAGCGGGTCAGACAACTGAGCAGAGCAGACTAGCAACCAAAGTCAAAGGTCACGTTGTTAAAGGAATGCCTTCTGCCGAATGCGCCGGACGGCTGCGGAAAAGGCTGCGGCACTACTCTGCCAGAGGCGGATTTTGACAGCCCCCGCTGTCATCTGCTCTTGCGGAGATTGTTTTTATTTGACGTTTGAGCAGAAGCGAGCTCAATGAGGAAAACGACCACAGCAACAAAATTTGTTGAGCTTCTTCTTTGCAGAAAATTAAGAGGCTGCTTGATGGAACAACGCTTGGGTCTGCGAGGATGCCATGGGATTGCGCATTGAGAACCGTTGCGCTTGCGGCTGTCTGGAGATCTATGCCCACATGGACTGCAGTTGGCGCGCCAAGCTTGCTCCCCTCAAACTTCAGTTATTTGGCAACGTGCTGGAGAACCTGAGATCAGGCGCCCTCTCACCACGCTGAGATTTGGCAATTACTTCCGCCACAGCTCTCTAGCTGGCGGCGCATGGCTTGTTTCAAACCCTACCAGGCCTGCATTTTGAGGTTAGAGTGCCGACCCTGGATCTTTAGAGCTATGGGTTAGAGCTATGGGGAGCAGACTCGACAGTTTGACAGTGACTGCATTGACAACTATTTGCCGAGTAATTGGAACCTCATGTCGGTGAGTCCGGGAAAGCTGATTTCCATCGGAGCCAATATCGGATCGGAAACTCCTATGGATGTCTTAGGGCCATGTGCGACTGTGGCCCGAAGAGCCAACTAAATGGCAACAGAAATGGCTGCGAAAGGAAGAAGAAAGGGAAAAGAGAGACTCTTGATTCGGGCACGGTGCATGACGCTGCTGCTCCTTTTCTTATTCGCTACCTGACTTCTCACTACATTGCGGTTTCGGTTACCATGGTTCGTTGGTTGATGCAGATGACTCACGCTTACCATTTGCCGTTTCTGTTGTTACTGCAACTCATTCGATTGAGATGCATTGGCAGGTCATACTTTTCTTCAAGTCACAGAACCTTTGACACTGCCTGCATTATTGCGATGCTCAAGGCTAGCGCTCATGTGAATGGTGCCTTTGGCAGAGGCGACGGAATGAATACATCTTCGAAGTAAGGTGGCTTTTCTTTTCTGCTGTAAACTTTACTGGTGTTTCCTTCGAATGAACTTTCAACGGACCGTTTATCGCTGGTTTCGCACTGACTTCACTCTGAGCCGCCTGTTTTCTGTACAGCTTTTACTTCTCACTGCAGATGTGTTAATGCACCCTCTTAGATTGGGATCTTTGAGTTTCTTGTAGTTTCGACCTGTGACCGCTGCCACAGTGCACAAGCGGCGCCCTAGAGGAGAAAAAAACCTTTGACACACCCATGTGGACACCCCAGGACAAGATTAACCATGAGTTTCACAAAGAGTGGTTCCCTACCGTAGCTTGGAAGAGCAGGGATCCCGTCAATGAGTCCTGGCAGCGCATTGGAGCCTTACGAAACAATCGCTTTCTTGCTAATCAAGTCTCAGTGCCTTGGTTGTCGAATGCCCGCCGCGGAGCTGCCAGTGGGCGCTCGTCAGCTGCGTCTAGCAGCGCCAGGTCAAGTGGTCGATGATCTGCCTCCGGGCAGTTTTCCGCAGCCGTTTTACCTAGCCTAAATGGCTATCCGGGGCGGGGTGGGACGCAGGTTTGCTCACAAGAGTGTTCCTAGCACGGCCGATGCCATGGCGCGGTTGCTCTGGCCTTCATTTCTTTTGGATACAGTGAACATGCTGCCTTGCCTTCGTTGTCGTGGTCAAGCGGGCATGATAACCTGGTGAGCCGACTCTGACTCGCTGGTGGTTGCTACTTAGCACGTGCTGGGCTGCACCTCTGTGGTTGGCCGTCGGGAAGTTGTGGAACTTCAAGATGAGACATGGTGGAGTGGGGTACTAGCTGGGTGAGTGCTTGTCGTTCCTCTCTGTGAATACCGGAACTGGTGAACAATTTCGGTCTGCAATTGTAGTCCTGCTTGCGAAAGTAGAGGGTCTGCTGACCCCTCATTGAGAAGGAGTCATCAACGGTGATTTTCTGCTATGTTCAAGTGGAACATCCCACGGTGCGCAACTCAGGAGTGCGGTGCCTTGACAAGCCTGCTGCTCCAGAAACACCTAGCCTTGGCCTAGCCTTTGCTGGTTGTTTCTGCTGCAGTTCGCTTGACGGTACTGCATACTTTTGCACTGGCAGATGAGTGTGAGTCCAGGTCTTGGACCATGACCACGTGCAAACTGTGATCTTTTTGCCGTACTTGGTTGTCAGCCATGTCCTGGAGCCCTATGCCAATTGCCTTCCAAAAGGTATTCTCTGGACTCCATTGTGCTTGGAGCAGGAGCAGCTTGTGGTGACAGTGTGATTGCACACTGGGTACTTCTTGACGGGTGAAAGAGGGGCTGGTACCCTATCGCACCTCTGGTGCATGGCCGCTGTTGATTGATTCGCTTATCACTTTGGAGGGGGGCTGGGGCCTCCCTCCTTCCTTTTCCTTGCTGGTGGCGGCGCTTTGGCGCCTTATATCTTCGCACTCCTTCTGACAGTACGCTCACAGGTCCTTCATTTTCTGTACGAAGCTGCAGATGTGGAGTATTTTTATTGGCAATTACTTGGTAGTCGATTGCGGGCTGGTGTTCATTGCCGATGGGTGGTCGATTTTGATTCTTACAAAGATGAATCGAGATGATGATGCCTGGCTCTTTGACTTCTGAGAAGCGTGAGTGCGGAGTGTCACCTGTTTCACTTTCAGTATAGATGGATAGTATGATTCCAAGCGTGATTTCTGGATGACCCCGGTTTGGTTCGTGGTTTTTGGGTCTGGTTTTGTTTTTGCTTGGTTTGCTGGTTTTGTTTGTTGTTTTTGCTTGGTTGCTGGTTTGGTTTTCATGGTCATCTTGAGATCTAATTGGTGATCTTCTGATCCCTTTGCAACCTTTCGGGACTCATAGTGACCTGCATTCCGCGTGCAATAGGCACTACCTGGAGAAAAAAATGAACTTGTAACTGGCTGCGCATCGGTGCCTTACACTTTGCACCCTTAATTTTTTACGGTTTTTTGGAACTTCCTCACAATCAATATTATGCCTTTGACATTTCGGATTCTGCTCTCTGCCAGGCTAGTTAATGCACCATCATGGATTGGAATCTATGATTTCTTTGTGGTTGTTACATGTGATCGCTGCCACCAGTGCGCCAGCGGCGCTCTCACGAAAAAAATGCGAATCGTCAAGCACACAAACCGTTAAGGACGGAGTGCTCAACAGTTCAGAGCTGTGCGGCCAGATTGAGACTTGATGCACATTTGGGTTAAAGTGGCCTACACAGGGGGTGACAGCGCGGCCAAAGATAAAGCTCTACTCTTTTGGAAAAAAAAGTGCTGCTTTGCATTAAGTGAATTGTGTGCTTTTTTGCCAAGAGAATAAGACGTAACTTATGCCTGCATGATGAAATTTTATTTGTAAGAGAAAATAGATGAAAGGGTGATAATTCTCAAACTGCACACAGTGAACAGCCAAATAGGTTTGTTGCAATGTTCAACGCAAAAATTTGGGCCTCCAAATGTTGCACAACTTTAAATGATCTCACACAAACGTTTTTCAGCAAATAAGCCTTTTTTCAACGTTCAAGCACCTCTTTGAAACTCTTCTGCAAGGCTTGTAAAGGTTGTGGAATGATTACGCTGGGGTATTTTCGTCTTCACATTGCGGATCATCACAAAGAATTGCGCTGTAGAGGCCCTTCCCCCTTGAGTCCCTCCTAAAGGCTGTTTCGTCGCTGGACAGCAGCTGTCAAGTTGGATGTATTTCATCGCCCTGCAGTGCGGCTCAAGGATCAAAAGATCAAGAGCCAACATGCACATTATGTGATGGGAATGCATGTTGCATGTTAAGTGACATTTTCTTTTTGATAGAAAAAAAAATGCTGATTTGCATTAAGTAAACTGTGTGCCGTTTTGTCAAAAAAATAAAACAAGTTGGAATTTGTCTTCTCTTTCTTCCTTGGCTCTGGATTGGCGCTTTGTTTGTCGCTGCGCTGCCACTGCTCCTACTTGTTTCCCTTCATGTTGGACCATGCAATTCAAAACGCAGGTTTATGGTACAAACCCTGGAAATCCTTGTGCGCAATGCGCCTGCTATTTGGGATCTATGCGGGTTAATTTTTTCTCCCCCTCTGTCTCTCTCTTTCTCCATCTTGTTCTTCTATGTTTCCACCACTTCCCTTTTGTCATCTTCTGCAGACTATTGAAGCATTCTCCTTTGCTTCCTTCCAAGTTACATACCATTGTTCAAAGTGATTCCCCATCTGCAACACCAAACATCAAATCAGCTCAGTAAATTCAACAAACTGAGCAGGCAACCTAGTTTCACCCATCCATGGAACCATAAATACAAGACGCGCTGAAATGATCCATTTTGTGAAACCGTTTTGAATCCTCGTCTTATCATCTTCCAATCCTCTTCCATCTTCAATCCTTCAATTCTTCGATCAAAACAACCTATTCAACAGAGACATTCCTCACATAATATGTTCCATTCATTTTCATGCTGTCCGATCCTCTAACCGAGGTAGCGTAGAACCGACGAAATTGTTTATCTATCTATTTATCTATCGATCGATCGATCTATCGATTTATCTATTGATGTATTTATCGATCTGTCTATGTCTTCATGAACTGTGTGTGGTCACACGGCATGCATGTATGTGTATTCAAACATGCAAGTATGCATGCATGAGCAGCACATTTCGCCCGATTTGTAGTTTGGCTCCACCGGCGTTGCCATGGCCGCAAGAGAAGCAAACTGTGTTTTCACCTTGAACATGTTGCGCGTTACATGCAAACGAAGGAGAGTCGTGTTCTTTGAGTTTATGTCCACTAACGATCAGACAGCACAACTACATTTGCTTATGTAATGAAGCCCAAGTGGAAGTATTCACAGAAGGTGCAAAGACAAACCTTTTGGAGGATCACAGCGTGATTTGTTCCTCCACCAGAGATGCGGAAGAGCAACGCATCGATGCAGCGTTTCACAGCATTTTCCTCAGCTGGCAACAACACATCCATTTTGAGCAAGATCTGCTGTCAATTCACCATCAATTAACCATTCCGTAACCATTGGTGAACCATCAATTAACTGTTAAGTAACGATTGGTCAACCTTCAATCAACTAGCGATTCGTTGATCACAAACTGACCATTAATTAACCATCTATTTAAGCATCCTCAGGTCCTGCTGTCAAACCATCCCCACTTCAGCACTTTCCTAGGACCTTTAAGGATCTATGGATCGGCAAAGATGCTGCCGTTGAAGGCTTGTCATTTGGACACGCCTTCGGTTAACCCCACGGAAGTTGGAAGGGTGGCTTTGCTATTCAGAAACCTGAGGGCATCATGACTTGTGAATCTTCACGTTAGTATCTCTGGCGAAGGCGTTTCGAAATTCTTGCCATTTGTAAAAGTACATTAGAAGCAAACCTGTCATCATGGGTTATTTTTTCAAAATTCACTCAGATAATTAGAACCTTTGAAACACTTTGCGATTGAGACAGGCCGCGGCAGTATGGACCTTGGCTCCAGCGTAAAGGAGTCTACAGGGATGGGTACTGGGTTGACCAGGCTCCCATCTTGGTGGATAATTTTGTGGGTATGTGAAAGAACAAAAACATCTGATATCAGAATTGACAAGCAGTAGCACAATTGATTACCAGTTATTTAGTAAGAATTACTTTTTTTGGTTTCGCAACCATGAGGATATGAATTTGCAAGAGTACAAACACCAGATTTCTTGGTTTGTTGATGTCATAGCCATGACCTACCAACACATACGACGTTGCTACCACAGCTACTTAACAGGTCCGCAAGTGCGACCCGCGAAGGAATGCAGCAGCTCGCTGATATCACCAAGCTTATTGCCGTTGATCATTTTCCTCCATGATCAACCAATCAACCAGTACTAAGTTGACAAACATTTGTCCTTTTGGACCATCCTACAATCATCAATTCAACATTTTTAGCCATTAGCCAGTCATTATTGACCATGATCAACTAGCATCAAAAGACGACAGGTCAGCATGCAGGCACCTTATACTCTGGTTGCTGTTAATGGGCCAGTATGATTCAGTATAATTATCATGTCGGCATCATATAACCAGTATGTAACCATCATGACCTCTTACTATCCACCACTAAAACCACCATGTAACCAGTGCACAGCCAGGAAAACATGATCACTGCCATATCCGCGTCGTTCAGGAGCAGGTAGCTGAGGTGGGCAAGGACCGACAAGCAAGCTGGACATGTGGATTTGGAGGGAGATATGGCGGATGTTCACAATGATTGATGATGCTTAATGATGGTTGATGGAACCTTGGAGGCTTCATTTCTTCAAGATGGTTAGTGACACAGGTTGATGGTTGATGATGGTTGACAATGACTAGACATGGTTGTGTGGAAGTGATCGGCCATTCAGTGGTGGTGGGTGGCCAGGGATGATTACTAGCGCATGAGGAGAAACAGCCATTGCTGAGTATCATAGGTGGTTCCCAGTTGAGACGGGTGGAGGTTTGCTCTCATGCTCCAAGAATCTTCAAGAGTTGGCCTTCAAGCTTTTCAACTCTCAAGGAGTTCATTTTTGCAAACTGAGCAGAGATTCTTTGCATGCTCCTGTACGCTCCTCTACATTCGAACATTGAAGGAAGTCATTTAGGTGTTTCTCAAAATAGGGGTACCCCCCAATCATCCATTACTAGTCATTTATTGTAATAAACCCACCATTTTTTGGGTACCCCTATTTTGAGAAACTCCCATTTGTCACCTTTCATTGCAGCTTTTCAAAGATAGAATCAAAGTGGAGGGGTTGCACAGGGTGAACTGCCAGCCATGTCCACCTTAGTTGTGCCATATCGAAGACTGACCCACCCTGAACCACCTGTCCACCATGTTGATATCTGATGGCTCTTCCAGCATGTGGCTTCGCTGTCTATGCTGACAGAGCTGGTCAACTGCCCTTGGCCATTGAGCGCCGGGCCAAGGGCAAACGTGTGACGGTGATCAATGGCGTGAAAGGCAACGCCCGGGCGCTGTGTCAGTCCCTCACCACTCTGCTGGGAGTTGGTGGCACGGTGCACAGCAAAGGACAACTTTTCGACGTCGAAGTTCAGGGAGAACAAACCGAACGAGTTTCCTCTGCATTGCGGCAGCTGGCGTGTGTACGTGGACCAGGTGAGGTTCCAAACTATGCTTGGCTTCATGTTTGAATGGTGATGCAGTGGCTGGTGGTTGACCTACGAACTGGGAGCTAGAAAGCAGTATGAACAAGCATTTTCAAGCAAACCACTGGTACTGGTTGGTGATATTTGAATAGTTTCCATGTGTTTCCATTCGTCAACCCATTAGTCAACCAGCATTGATAACTCCGAATTTCAGCGGCTCAGGCGGCGTCAAGTTGAAGGAACCTGCCGTGGTGGAGCGCGCGTGCGCTTACGACGACTTCCTGCGAGACCAGGAGGGTCCCAGTCGACGGAAGGAGCGTCGGGATGCAGGAGCCAAGGGTCCAAGGGGCGGATGGGGGCGGGAAGCTGCTACCACTGCGTTCCTGGTGGTTTTCTCCATTTTTCTCCTTGTCCCTGTGAAAAATGACCTTTTCAGAAGTGGGTTTTCGGAGCAGCACTTTTAGGATCAACGAATCCCACGAGCCAAGGGTTCCTGTTTCTAAGCCACAGCAACTCGATACGCGCCGGTAGCCATGTAAGGTTGCAGCATCATCATTTCATTTGTTTGGAAATTGGTTGAAAAATCCCACCCTTTTGCTGCCGATCACCGGAACCATTCGGTACATCTGTAGCATTCTGTGTGTTTTTTCCTTCGCAACATGAGACTGAGTGAATCTACATTGGAACCATTGATGCTGTACTTGCCAATAGCAAATTTGTTGGTTAGGAAAGCACCAATGATTGGACCAACCACATGTGTTCATCGCCCCAAAGTTGCTGGTCAGCAAGAGGATCCTTGTTGGTTAGGGATCTCCACAGCCAGCCTTAGAAGATCTATGCTCATCAGGACCCAGAGAACCTCCCGAACCACCCGAGAATGCGCCTTGTCGTGCCTGGCATGGCTACTGGATCTATTGCAATGGGCATTGCCAGGACCAGAATTTGTCTGGTTGATCTGATGAACAGCTGGCTTCAACCCTGCTTTCATGGGTCAGGCAATGGTGAGAAACATCCAACCAACCAGTAGATGGGAAAGGCCAGCAGAAGCAGTAGACTCAGTAGACTCCAATCCTCCGTTTCTGTGTGCAGGAGCTGGATGACAGCCTGGTTTGGGATGACGAGGAAAGAGTCTCTCCTCAAAGTGCATCCGCACCTCTTTCTGCTTCACAGTTGGATGTGCTGTTGCAACGCCTGGGGCTGATGGCAGCCGTTGGCCCCGCCGTCGAGTCCTACCGCTTGGAGTTGCAAGCTGCACGCAACGAGCGGGCCCAGCCCAAGGCCAAGCCATAAGTCACCGCAGAATCTGAGTTTTCGCACAGATGTTTCCTTAGAACTGCTTGCAAGCTATCAATGTGGACGGCTTCAAGATGCATCCACAAATGATGATTTTTATCAAGGGTGCAGTAGGGACAGCAAAGGAAGTGGGATGATGATGATGATGATGATGATGAAGAAGATGAATGTCAGTAGAGGAACCTGCCGTGTGGAGCGTAGTGATATCATTTTTGGACGTACGTGATATCATCTTTCCTGAGAGGCGTCCTTGTGTGCAGTGCAGCCCGCGAAAGAACCTGCTGCTCTCTTCACTTGCGGCGAGTGTGGAGCTTCATTCACCATGCGTCGTACATTAGAGCCTCTTGGGAGAGAAATGGATCTATGACATCTACGTAACCCAAGATATCATGTTTCTAAATTCTATTTCCTGATTGTTTCCGATTGTTTGATTCTTGTTCTTCTTTCTGCTTGTGTCCTCAACTCTTTGAGTGAAAGCACCAAGCCTTACAAACGTGGTTTGGTTGGTAATGAACGAGTTGGTGGTTGAGATGTATCCTCGTCAGGTTGCACAAGAAGCAGCACCTGACTTCAGCGAATTCCGTGACAAATAACGAAGCTCCTGCATGGCGATGGGATTCCATGAGCCAAGCGAGACAGGATGCAGATTTGACCTTTATTCCTGAAGTTTTCAATGAAGTCGTCACTTCTGTTGGTTTGGCCAATGATTTGGATGACTTTCTATCGCCAGAAGAAGCACAGTATTTGGTGCCTGAGAATTCGAAGTACACCTTGGGCTCTCTGCTTGACCACGCTGTGCCCGTGGTATCTCGGAATCGTCGCCGAAAAGCCGGCCGCGCTCAGACCTATCGGCCTTGCCCCGTTTGCGACGTGGACTTTCCGGAATCGACCTTGGAGGAACATGTGGAAGAGTGCCTACGACTGAACGAGCGCGACACAGGTCTTGCTGGACCTATCAACGGAGGCACTGCATCTCAGGTCGAGATGGAGACGCTCCCGGAGGAGCTCTTGGAATCTTTGCTTCAGCTGCAGTTGCCGCCTGAAGCATCTGATGTCTTCTGGAGCGCTTACGACATTCATCAGCGTGGGATGTCTGTTCACGATGCCTTCTTAGCTGCACTGGAAGAAGCAGTAACTTGGATCCCCGAAGGATGCAACGAGAATCTCGCAACTTGGCAAGCCGTAATCGGGAGGTTCAAATCAAGGTCGAGATTCAGTAGAGTTCTTCCCTGAGATTTCTTGAAACTGCCGTTTTTCTCGCCGTTTCTCTCTAGCAAAGTAAGCAAAAAGATAAACAACAAAGTTTCAAATTCTAGAACACAATAAACAAAGTGAACTAGAAAGTATCATGAAAGTTTGAGTTTCAACTAGATTATAGTTGAAAGTTTCAACACAAAGTTCCACTCCGCCGCTCTGCCGTTGCTCTAAGGAACTCCATGAGCCCAGCACCGCCACGGCCACGTGCCCGGTGTGTCACTTGGAGGCCCCGGCTGCGACCATCGAGGACCACGTGGAGCAGTGCCTGGTGGAAAGCTCCGCGCCGCGCAAGAGCCGCTGGAACCGAGGCATCGATGTGGATCCGCTGCCAGGTGAGAAGAAGAGTTTGGATGTGGAAAGGAAGAAGGAGAAAGAGATAGAGAAGGAGATAGAGAAAGAGGAGAATCAGAAGATGGAGGAAGAAGAAAAGAGGGAGGAGGATAAGAAAAAGGAGAAGGAGAAGAAGAGAAGAGAAGAGTTGGTGAAAAGTGAGGAGAATTTCTCCAAGGATGTGGTCCAAGAGAGTGCGCAGGACAGTTTGAATACTTCGATAGTTCGACTGAAATGCTTCTTGTTTTTGAACCTTTTGCTATGCAAGCTGAGATGAAATTCAGGACAGGATTAGCCGCTTGAAGAGAGAAGCGAAGGCCCCTTGGCACTTCAGCAGTTTTTGAGAGTTGATGGTTTAGCAAAGGTCATGATATTCTTTGAAGGGCCCAGAAGGGGTTTGTGTACCAAGGCGCGCAAGAGCAAAGCTGCCAGCTAAGCTGGGAAAAGGGTGTGGACAGTGCGCCAAATTCTGTGCAGCAAGAGGGTTGTGTCCTTGAAGGGTTCGCAATGACATCAATTCTCCTGGAACGACCTGTGTGTTTCCTGAAAACTGCAAATGCAATGAATTTAATGGGACTTCATTGAGGAATTCATTGGATTTGAAAGTTTTATCACAAAAAGTTTAATGGGACGCTTTGAAACTGCTGGGTTCACGTTTGGAAGGCAGTCATCTTTCCGAGATTCGGTCGCAGGATGGCACCGCCATCGACAGCACTGTTGAAAAGATGAGGCTGGCATTTGGGTGTGTGTCCATAGTCGTACCAGGGAAAAAAATCAGTTTTGCATACACGACTCGACCAACCATCTGGGCATATCTCCCCGGCATATTTTCCTGTGTCCTGGATCTCCACACTATCCATAAATGCTGTGGCCTGAAAACTGGTGGTTTTCCCCTTGATCTTTGGACATGGTAAGTGGTGTGCCCCCAGTGATATGCCCATGTATGACCAGTAACCAACCAACAATCGTAACAAAGCATCATTAGCACATCCATAAACATTAAACAATCATCAATCATCAACCACCAGCCACAATCGGTGCCATCAGACCTTCTCAAGCTGCATGCTGTTCTCCTGTGGTTTCCTCGAGGCCCCTGAACATCAGCACGCGCTCGCACTACATGGGTTGAAGATTGCAGCTGCTCTTGCCGAGGCATGGTACCAAGTGGTGGCTTACCCGTGAGTGGTGCAGCTTCTGAGTATCGTTGGGGAGGTACCGAACTGTCATCAATGCGGATGATCTTGGTCACTCTAGTGGGGGAAGTCAGACTCTAAGTGTCATTCCAAACTGCTGCAGGATCACAGGCTAGTGGCAGCATTCAGAATAAGGGGCTTGAAAGACTCACATATCCTGATCGCCATGAGTGGCCGGTGGTGTGCATCAGACTCCAGTTAGATCAAGAAAGACTAAGCCACAGTTGAAACTAGTCATTGTGAATTTTACTCAAATGGCTCACAAGAATGAATCCACATGCTTCACTGCTGTTCACCTGAATGATGATTGTTGGTGCCTGCTGATAGTTGCTCGTGTGAAAGGCATCAATCAACGCATGTAGATCAAGCAGCAAGCGAGAACCGGAGCTACTCCACTTTTTCTGGCCCAGCCCTGAGTTTTGCTCGGCGCGCGGGGAATCTCGTTGTTGGATTGGAAAGAGCTTCTGTATGTGGGTGCATTATGCTTCGCTCCCAAAATTTGAAGGTCCCTGTTGGACAAAGTGTAGTAAATGGATGGTCATACTATGTCGTAGTCGAAGTTAATACATGGTACCATGGACCAGACTGCTTTTTTTACAGCAGGAGGAATGGAGAAGGGATGAGAAGGGAACCAATGCGGGCAAGATGGGAGAAAATAAGAGCTACACATAGCCATGCACAAAGGATGAGGGGAAAGAAACATAAGAAACTCCAGGAGAACTAGATGCACCGGAAACGGACACAGCAGCAAACGCATAGTAAGTTGTCAACAAGAAGCTTCAAAACGCAGCTTGACTGCTCAATGGGTTCTCTCCTTGCTTTGCGATGTTTCATCCTGGGTGTATCTCTTGCGCCGGTGACGTCTCAAGAGTACTTCACAATACATAGCGCTGTCAACACGAGCAAGTGCATCAGTGTTCTTAACTGGCGTATCCTCGAGCTTGCTGACTGCGAGAACGATTTGAGAGAAAGTTCCCAGGTTTGGTATTGGAACCAGAGCTGGCTGGTGAACCGGCATTTCAAGTACGAGGGTGAGACCCAATGTGTGAATTTCTATGATGCGAGTTTTGAGTACCATGGAAGACCATTGAGACTCAACAGTTGTGAGGAAGGTATGCTTAGCATGAATTGGATGCTGGAAGAGGATCGCATCAGACATGCCCATTCGGCCTTTTGCTTCGACCTGCCTGGCCCCAACTTGACTGATTTTGCCATGTATCTGAACTTTGTTCAGAGCGACACTGGAAACATTCCGCTACAACTGGGAGCAATCGATTTAATGACTGACCAGAGTTTCATCCTCTCGCCGGTGCCAGGGATCCTTGAGCCGCCTCCGGGTTTCAACCCAGTAGCTCCAAGTCCAACAGCTCCAACTCAGCAACCAATCAAGGCATCTTGTCCAGACGGATCCTTCGGAGAACGAAACCTTTGCCCCTATCTACATCGACCACGAGAACACGCCCCGTGCCAAGGCGGTAGGGTTCAAGAGATTTGTGTTTGTCCACCGGGCTATTATGTGCATGTGTTTCGCAAAGTACTTGATGGAAAATGGGACTACACTTGTTGCTTCGGCGAGGGCTCTGAGGAGAAATGCGGGGATTGGAAGTTCATCGGTATTGTGGCCGTCAGCATGTTGGCCTTAGGAATGATAGGTACGGTGGTTCTGACTGTGGCTATGCATCGCCAACCATCCATCGCGCATGCCACGGAAGAGGATCGGTTGCTGGAAACACCGATCATCCGAAATGGTGCGCGCCTACACCGAACAGTGCACCAGAACAGATGGTGCGTGACCCTGTCAGACCTGCAGCAGTTCAAGCGGTTGGTTTTTCAGGCTGTGCTGAAAGGAGTCGTTCAACCGACGGAGCGTGATCATTTTCTGGCCTCCGACACCAGAGTTGGGCCTTCCGTCTACACAGTGACAGAACAACTCATCAAACCAATGACTAGAGCTGCAGGGAGCGTTAGTTGGGCACTGATGAAGCATCCTGAAGGTTTACAATGTGATGTTTTCATCACTCATGCATGGGCTGAAGGAGTTTACGAATTCGTTGACAAAGTCACGCATTCGTGGCCGCGCGGAGCAACAGCCGCTTATGTGTGCTTCTTATCAAACCCTCAAAACCTCGACATCTCTGATTTGATTCAAAGCCCACGAGAGTCTCCTTTTGCCAAGGCCTTAGAAAGCGCGCGTTTTGTGGTTGCAATCCCAAATCATGTTTGCAGCATCTATTCGCGCATTTGGTGCGTATACGAAGCTTTCTTGGCCTACATTTGGGACAAACAAATTCGGGTTGCAAGAAGTCCAGTGGTGATTTGGCTTAGAATACTACGAGTCACATGCGTCGCTTTTGCAACGCTAGGCGCCTGCATTTTGATCTTGATGTCGCAGACGACTTACTACGGTTTCACAGGCAGTCTTTGGCGTTCGGTCGGTGAAATGCGATCGGTGAGCTTCATTCTATCGGTTTTGTGTGGCGTTTGTATCCTTTTGCTTTTTGTGTTGGGGAAGCATGCGTGGATATCATGTCAGATTGCAATTCTTGTCTTCGCCGTATGTATGGAAGTGTTTGTAGCGGCAGATCTTTGCTTGAATGGAGCCACCGATCCGCCAGTGATTTGTGCTTTGCTGCTGTCAATTCTGGGCTGCGGTGCTTTGGAGGGAGACCGGCGGCAAAGTGAGGAAGCTTCTCGACAAGGTGAAGAATTACGGCGACACTTCGCAGGAACTGTGAGTGAGGCCCAGAGCTCAAATCTGTCGGATTTGCAAAACATCTTGGCCGAGATCAGTTCGCATGCCAGTGTGAGAGCAGTGGACAAGACGGTCGACACACTCCTAACATTGGGCCTTTCGAAAAAGGAGTTGCGTCAAGTGACTGAACATGTGGGGCCCCTTGGCGATGTCTCGGTCTGGAGCAAGGCTCTCTTCGTTTTGAGTTCGGGTCTCTTTATCTTCCAGTCTTTCCAAGTGTACAGGTACAGGATCTTGATTGACACCTCCACACTTCACTACATATTGCTGGGTGTTGCTGTGTTTGAAGCTATCCTTTGGCCTGTGATGTTCCTACTCTTGCCAGTGGAAAGGAAATCTTTTGCCACAAGATCTTTGCCTTTGTTGTTGCTGCTTTCTCCAGGAGCTCTTGGTGTATGGAGTGGCTTTTCATTCGATGCCGCTGCTCACTTTGGGATTATCCCCGTCATCCTGTTGGTCACCCTCCTCGGTCCAGCTCGCATAGCAAAGATTCCTGTGCTTGGACCAGCAGTGATTCGCCTGCTCTTTGGGCGCCGACCGTGGACAAGTTGTGCGGCGGAGGCAAATCAAACCTTGGAAGATCCCAATCTTGCGCCGAAGGAGAATCAAACCCCGGAAGATCCCGATTCAATGGTGGCCGATGTCAATGTCGATCCCGATCCAATGGTGGCTGTCTACCTGTAAGTTATTGCTGATGTGGGTGGAAGGTGGCAGGAGCTCACAGGACTTGTATCGTTGCACAGTTTCACATTGCAGGGCCTTAGAGCTGATCAAGTCGTGGCCTTCGCTGCTTCTCTATTTCGCTTCATGAAAAATCTGCCCAAAGAGCAGGGATGAACCTTGTGAGGGCGCCAAAGGTATAACAAAGACATGGGAAGTGGTCAGCAGGACTTGAGAGCATAATTTTGGAAGGAGTTCCGCTCAATATTATCCATGGAAACTGTGGTGTGATGGGGAGCTGATCCACTGAACCATGATTTGAGGCTGGCAGCGATTATCATCAAGAATCTGAGGGTGAGTTTTGGTCGACTTTCCCACGAATTGAAATTCTGACAGGGATTGGGGCCCGGATTAAGAAGTTGTCTGCACACATTTTGACATTCCCATCCCATGCTGCTTGAATCCATCAAGAAAGACTCATCACAATAAGCATTCCGATTTGAATAATTGACAATTCTTTGCATTCAGACTACACCAGCAAAAACAGTAACGGCAATAAGCACTTGAGACAAGTGGTGTTTTAGGTGCGCATGAAAGTTACCAAGTAGATCAAGTAGGAAATCAAAAGGTGTACCTTGATGTACCTTTTACATTGCCAAAATGTGACATCTGAAAGCAACCCTCTGAAAGCAACCCTCTGAAAGCAACCAGAAGAGGTGCACAGTGCTGCACAGCGAGAGCTAAACTCTTTGGTCATGGAGATTCAACTGGTGGTCTGGAGATGTTTATTCTACTAAACTCTTTTGGCAGCTCCATTTTTGACCTCACGAGCTCATCACGTCTTCAGGTCGAAGGCGCAACCAGGGGGCATAGATCGGAGCTGAACTGTCGACCAGCGGTGAACGTGTTTGAACTCTCAGCCATGACTGGTTCTCCCCGAAACTATCAGACAATCATCATTTTTTTGCAAAAGAAAGGCGTTGGTGTGCCATGTTGCATTTGCCTATGCACGCAAAGCATTTTGCGTGTCATGATGCTTGATCCTGTTTGGATTTTGTGATGCTCCCCAAATTTGTCACTAGTGGATGTCTAAAATGGTGACAGTCGTCCCCGCTGCACTGGGCCTAGTTTCACAAGTGGAATTTCGATGAATTTCACCGCTGCGAAAAAGGTGCGACCGTTTGACAGGCCATATCCGTGATTTTATTCTTCATATCTTCAGTGAAGCTAGGACGCAGCACAGCCCACGACAGGAGTACTTGAGTTTTTTTTGGAGTACTTGTGATTTTGTGAATGACGATTTCACTCGGGCCTTGAACGAACACTCTCCATCACTCGACAATAGTTTCGCTGAAGACACAACTGATCTGCATCTGTCTTGCACCAACTTGATCTCTTGCGCCGTTTGATGTTCAAAAAAGGGGGTTAGCGATCACTCAGCGCAAACCCCTTGTCGTGACAGCCTCAGAACGTGCTACGGCTGAAGAAGGTAGAGCTGGTGCAATGGGAAATCGATCTGTGAAAATTGACGAGTGTTTGGAGGTCTACACATAGACATGTACTGGCACAACGATTTAGATAATTGCTCTAGACTGCAGACAGTAGAAACAGTAGCATTTGCAGTCACATGCACAGCATTAAGAAGACATTGCTTTCTGCAGCGGATTTTCCGAGGCTTAGTGCAGACAACGAATGACGGGAAGTGGCGGACTTGGAATTCTGCAGAACATGAAAATGCACAACTTGTCATCTTGTTGGTTCCCATATACGTGGCTGTTGGGAGTACATCTAAGATATGCCAACGGATGATGTTAACCAGCCATCACCACCACCACCACCAGCATCATCATCATCATCATCATCATCATCATCATCATCATCATCATCATCATCATCATCATCAGCCCGTGGCTCAGCATGCCTATGGCTGGAGGTACCAAGCCTCCCTCCACTGTGGCAAACGGCCGGTATCAAATTGAGAAGAAACTGGGCGCAGGTTCCGAACTCAGTTTCCGCGTGTCGGCCACAGCCACAAGTTGTAACGCCGTGGCGAGACGGCGGATGTGAATGGCACTAGAGACAAGCATCCCATGACAGAATGATCCCCCAAGATGATCAGTTATCCAAAGACTGCGAATGTTTGGATAGTTATAGATGATGGTCACGTGTATGTAGTAGGCATGGCGTTGATGGTCAATCGCCTTCCAATACAAATGATTATCCTCAGGAAGAGGCCAAGTTTGGAGTGTAGACTCCCGGCATGTGCCAAGACATGCCTTGGTTCGCAATCTGACGGCTGTACTTGTGAAACTACTGTCACTGTCGTGTCAAGGTTGCTTTGGAGAGGCTCCGGATGTTTGCATGTTGGATGTTGCACTTGCAGTGCTTGACACCTGTCACAGCTGGACACGTGCACTTGCATGAAAACAATGATTGTAAACTCAGGTTCGATAGGTTCGGGTGTATTCGCTGGTCCATGGTGGTACCCCGTAAGCCAAGATCAGCAACTTTTTTTGCCGACAATTGTTGGGCTCCGTTTCTGAGAACTGAGTCTGTGGACCACAGAAAACTTGCTTCCTTGCTTTGATGCAAAGTTGCAAAACGTGATGGTCAGGTGTGGCAAGGACGAGACAAGCAAACAAATGAGAAAGTTGCGGTAAAGTTCGAGGACAGAGAAACTGGGAAACTGAGCATTCAAAAACATTCCATGTGAAGCTCCACTGGGCTGCCATAATTCATTTGTTGGTTCGTTGTCATTTACAGTTTACATAATTTTACATATGTTTACACTACACAGGTATCTGCTACCAGTAGTTGGTCATCCTAGGGCGTGATAAGGCCTTTAATGTGGTGAACTTCTGAACCAATCAGCATCTTGGATTGACCAACTGATGGTCTTTGTCGGCTGTGAGGATTCATCGGGTCATGCCCTTCAGTTGGAGCATGAACAACACGTTTTGAAGCCCGAGCACTCAGAGGGGCGTTGGTTTGGTGACTGCAGCTATGCGGAACATGTGGCTTCTGGGGAGGTAGGGCCTCCCAAAAAACAGACAAACTACGAACGTAAAGTCGACAGCAGTTTTAGGGAAAGGCACCAATTGCAGAGGACCCCTCCATGTACATGCGCATTGTGATGCATTACGGGCCTCTGCAGCACAGACAAACAGTAAGTTGGCAGATTTTATGTTCTTCGTGGATGATTTTGGGGTTTGACCTGTCAAGTGGTTGGGGATTGTGATCGCATGTCATAGCACGTCATCGGATTTCTTTACAACTACCAACAAAAGAATCAAAGAACCACAAGGGAGCCGCACTTGATGACCTTATGTGAGCACCAACCAAAAAACATCGACCGACCAAAAACTGTTTTTTGGTTTCTTCATCAACCAGGAAACTGGTCTCCATTTGGAACCTGTACCAATGAACAACTTGACACAGAGCTGGCCGGTTCACCTTCACCCATGACCACGTTTCCCAACTAAGTCAGCCCAGCTCGGCCCAAGAGACTTCAGCAGCGGATGTTTTACCAGCTATGATAGATGAAATTGAGCATCGCTTGATTAAATTGAGCTGCTCTTTCGTGGTGTTACCAAGGGATTCCTTGCTCTACTCAGCTAGTGATAGCCTCGTAGCTTTGGTATCAGCTGGGTGCGGCACTGAGGATTCTGGCTCAGCCTAAGAAGCCCCAAGGTTTCGCGGAACTCTTTTGGTGTGGCCAAGAGGTGGGGAGGGCCGACTCCGTTCGGGTCATGGTCACCATGGTCCTTCGAGAAGCAAACGGTTGCAGATGGCTGGGTGGTTCTGGATGGTTCTGGGTATCATTTACCCGGTGTACATGTTGGGTACATTGATTATCTTTCCAATTGATGAAATCAATGATTAGCCTCATTTCTTGTGATTCATTGGGCGTACCATAGCAATTAGATGTTGAGAACATGGCTCTTGGTCATGACTTTTTCTTCACAGCAGTGATGAATGAAGGTCCACCTTTAAGAAAAGCAACTTCCAGAAGAATCGACCTCAAATCTATTGGGCTGACACTGGATGAGAACGTCCCTGGAGGAGTCTTTTTTGGTTCCGGATACATTTTTGAGAGCAATAGCCCAAAGTAATCCAAAGGACTACAGCCCTATTCTCTTTTTGGGGAGCAAGAAACGAAAAAAACAGTGGACTGGCCCATTGAATCCTCATTGATAGGAGTTGGGAGGTTGAACGCATTTGACGAAAAACTTCAGTCCTAATACTTTTTTTCAGCAGTTCAACAGCTGATGATGTATACCATCCATGGTTGGTCCATGAATGGGTTGATTAACATGGAAATTACATGTTGACCCAAAAAGATCCAAAAAGATCCAAGTTGATCCATGGTTGGTCCATGTTGACCCAAAAAGATCCAAATCTCCTCATGTTCAAATCTTTTCCCAGCTGTTCTGGCCGCCAGCAACGCTTCATGTGCCTCGTCATGGAGATGCTGGGGAAATCTTTGGAGGCGGGAAGGGGTGCCATGGAGCGCTGGGTGCCTAGAGGAAGCACCACTAAGCACCGGGAATCGCTGCACTTCTTGGCTGCATGGCATGCATTCCTGAAGCATTTTGAGTCCCAACCTCCATGTCACAGTTAGTCACTTGGTGAATCTCCATTGGTAACAGCCACTTGGTGCCCTCAAACATCGGATGCAGCGAATCTCAAGGGAGGCTGGTGTCCCACAGCCACACAGCCCTCCAGGACCGACTGCAAGGCTTAGGATCATCACAAGGCGGACAGCCGAAGTTCAATGCACAGCGGGAGCCTCAAAGCCTGGGATCCTGTGCAACGACCCAGCTTGCGATGGGAAAACCTCATGGTCCATTGGATTTGGGAGAATGACAACTACTCCGGTGTCAGTGGTATTGAAACACCATTGGTTTATTGCATAAGCCGTTCTACGTTTCGGTGGTCCATTGCCAGTGCCGCGACTCCACGCTCCAAGGACCGCCGTGCTCATTGCGGAGCAAGTGCTTAGGCGCATAGAATACCTTCATTCCAAGGCGGGCCACACAGCAAGGTAGCAAGGATTTTCCTTGATCACTGGAGTGGTCAACCGGACACGCGAAACAAGAACCCCCAACCGATCAAGTGTTTTTAGTTGATTCTGGTTGCTGGTCACTTGGGGGTTGATTGTCACATCATGATTCTGAGCATGGTTTTCAGCCAGCGTTGCTTTTTTTTGTTTTCAATCTTTGGACTTTGCCAGCAGAGATTGCAAAAAGCTTTGGCAGGGCATTGTCCATAGAGACATCAAACCTGAGAATTTCATGTTTGGCATCAAGAGCAGAGTCTGATGCTCAGCGTTGGCACTCAAACCTTAGTGCTTAAAGTTTTGTCCACCTTAGCTGCCTGACATCGGGCAAACTCAGGTCCATCACTTGTATCTGATTGATTTTGGTCTTAGCAAGAAGTGCCCCGGCTGCAGTTTCGAACTGCGCCACTTGAGTTTGCCAAGATCCTTGGAGATCTCTTTGAATATTTGCGCACTCACTTTTTGTTTCTCTGCTGTCCAAATGGTTTACTAACAACGCAAGGATTGAAGAGATGACAACTGAGATGACTTAGCCTTCGCACTTTCCGTTGAATCTGCCCAACCACGCAACAGATCTCCCCAGCTCCGCCTATCCTTGTGGAAGATCTCTTGGAAGCGCCAGCTTTGGGAGGTACTTTGACCAGAAGCACGTGCAACTACGAACCCAGCTGAGCCTCACGGGCACTGCCAGGCGGAAAGCTGGGAGCTGGATCTGCGGGTTTGGAGCTCCACCATTTCTCGATGCAGACTGTGACTCCAAGTGCTTGGCTCCCTGGAAACCGTCGAAAACTTGGGATGGTTGGAGGGCCCCGCCATCGCAACAAAGCCAGATTGATTGACACTGTTTTGGGCACGGATTTATTGTTGATCGTCACTTTTAACCGCGACAATCAGTGGCTTCCAAAACGATATGCCAAAGTAAGTTCCTGGAGTGAATCTTGAAGCATGTCCCGCAATCACGAGCATTCCCAGATATCTAAGATCATCATAGATCATCTACTCGTTTTTCCAGATTTTTCCCAGCGACTTCGCCATAGATTCGCTTCAACCACCGGGGGTTTTCGGTGTCCCTGGGCTCCTGTGCCCTGTGCTGCGGCCTGTGCCCTGTGGTGCCAGGTATGCCTCCATCAATGCGCACAAAGGCATTGAGCAGAGCCGACGAGACGACCTGGAGGCGCGGCGCGGCGCGCGGGTAACGTCGGTGCTGAGTCGCTGATGAGTCGGTGGTGCGGTGGTGACTTGTTGCATGGTGAATGTTGGTGGAAGGATGGAAGGATCAACGATTAGATCAATGATTAGATCAATGATTAGATCAATGATGAACTTTGATTATTGATGATGGTTGATCAATGATTATTGATGCTTGATGATGGTTGCAGTTTATTGCTGCATGTGAGTTGTTTCATGATGAATGTTGAGACCTGGGGGACTGGTCAAGATCAAATGGTTGGTTATGGACTGGTTATGGTTCATACTTGCTGATACTATGGGGTTAATAGCCGACAAATCATCTAGAAGTGGGGATGTTCCTTGTTCCTGGAAGTGACGGTGTTGCACCAGGCCTTTTGATTGGTTTCCCCCCATGTCACTGATCTCAAGACATGGAATGGGCGCTGATCTCAAGACCCGTGTCATTTCAGCTTGGACGAGGCCATTGGTCACATGCTGATGTACTTCCTTCGAGGAGATCAGTGGAGCCCTGTTTCTTCCCAGCTTGGACCGTGGCTCTGGAAATCCTTCCCCAAACTTGGAGAGTTTCGAGCTTCGTTTCGAGCTTCCGACTTTCGGCCAGTGGATACCGGGATACCAGGATACCAGGATACTTGTGATGGGTATCCCCAACGAGTGCTGAGTTTTTGCGGTGGCAGATCAAGCTATTCCGAGGAATTACCAACTCAGTAGCTGATGATTCGTCAACAATGATCATTCCGTGCTTGAACAAAGATGTGGATCTCCCTTGAATTATCATTGTAGATAATTCTCAGTGACCAACTAATCAGAATTTGTCCTTTATGCTGAGCCAGAGTTAGCTGTTAACCATACTCAAGTGGTTAAAAGTCGTTACCTATTGAACTTCACACCATGGTTTTGACCGTGATTCACCCGTCGGCAAGCATCATGAACCCCTGTATCAGCTTAGCACACAACCAGCCTCCGAAGCCATTCTCAGTTGGTCAACATGCCGTGATCAGCAGCCATTTGGCCCCTGGACTTCCCCCGACCTCTTCCAAGGGACTTCCCCCAAGGGACTTCCCCCAAGGGACTTCCATCACCAAAGCTGGAAACGCAGGAGCATTGCCTTGGTCCGGCCTAGATGCCAAGACCCAGGAAGAGAAGTACAGGACGCGGGGCTGAGACATAGCCGCGTCCGGCACGTGCATAACTGTGAATCGCCCCAGGCTGATCATCGAGGGTTGGTGAATGATGGTTGTGGTGACCAATGGTGGTTGAGGATGCTTCATGGCTAATGATGGTTAATGATGGTCACAAGTCATGGTTTTTCCAACTGTGAAGTCAATCATGCTGAAGTCTTGCTAACAGAAGGATCCACAAATGGTCCCAGTTGGTTCGAAGTGTGGCCTAATCACCACGAATCACAGCCCAGTCATCAGAGCCGACACCACCTGCATCTGTTGTCTTCTCCGATGGGTTTGTAGCAGTGGGAGACTTCTCCTCCTGCATTGACCTCCTCGAAACCTGGTCTCTACATTGTTTCTCTCTCACGGGATCGTCCTATTGGAAACAGCTTCCATTGTGAGGACCATCATGACAACCATCATTACCAAGCATCATGCATCGTAAGTACCTTGACACAATCATCATTACCATCATTCCAAGCAGCATGAATCATGTGTCATCATTGCCCATCATGAATCATCATTGACCGTCAAATAAACATCAAATAACCATCAAAAGATCATGGAATTAACCATCAACGGACCATCAATCACCCATCATGATTGGCTTCTCGTCACTGAGATGCCGTTGAGGAAGATCCGCGAGAAGAAGGAGCAAACGCCTCTAGATGAACTGTGCGCAGGCGGGGGAAGGCTTCAGCTGCCGTGCTCCCAGCACGAGCGGTGCGGCAGTCGGGACGATCAGCAAGTGCGGTCGGTGGAGATTTCTGGGAAGGGCATTTCACTTGTGAAGGGAATCTTCATACAGCCCTCGTGGATGTACCATTAATATCTCCATTAATGGATGGTCAATGGATGGTCAATCGATGGTCAAGGGATGGTCAAGGGATGGTCCATGGATGGTCCATGGATGGATGATTCGTTTCGCTGGGAATCCTCAGGACCAGGTTGAAGGTGCCAGCTCTGCTTTCGCAGGTCATCCGCCAGCATTCAAAGTCTACCTGCAGACTGCTCGCACACTGGAGTTCAAGGTCCCCGAGTTGGTGGAGACCTTCAGATTTGGACGGTTGTAGATGTTAGTTACTGGTGCGGAGTGAACGTTCAGAATGATGGATAGTTGATGATGTTCTTGGATATGAAGGAGAATCGCCAAGTATTACTGCTATAAGTAGAGTCGTGAACGCAAAGCAAGATCATCATCCAATGAATCACTTCACCAGATCACAATTTTTTTTGGCGAAATCCCAAAAAAGACAGATCTTTTTGATGATCGGCAAGCATTGCTCACTTCAGATTGCTGGTCGTTGCTGGTTGTTGCCGGTTGTTGCTGTTCGTTGTAGTTGGTTGCTGCAGAATTTTCCATGTGCAAAAAAAGATCCACCGCACGAAAGGAGCGCCCAGATTACGTGGCCCTTCGAAAGCTCTTCGCAGATGTTCGTGCTGAGATAGGACCTGCAGAGGCTGGGGAACTCAGTTGTTCCGCGCTTGGTGAAGGCTTGGGGTAACTGATGGTGAAGTGTTAAACTGCTGGTGCTTGGGAGGGTTAAAGGATGTGAAAGGAATGATGGGTATAACTCCAGCTGTTGGCAGCGATTTGGAGCCAGGGGTTTCCATATGGCCTATTGAAAGGGGGAGCAATTTGGAGCTACTAGGAGGGTTTCCCAAATGCTAGAAATGATGGCTATAAAGTGATGGTCGAAGTTCAACTGCTTAAGGATGAAGTGATCTTCGAAGTGGTAATTGTTGTTTTGGTGGGTTCTGAATGCACACAGAACACATGTGATTGGGCTTTCAAGATACATTGCAGATGAATGAAACTTCGTAGTTTCTCTACTTTCTTCAGATTGGTTTGCCAAACGGCTTGTTCAACAATCTCCAACATCTTCGACAGGTGCTTTGTCTTGCACATGCCAGCGTGTTGAACAAGCTGCAGGTGTAAGTCGATGCCACCCTCCAACTATCCAGGTTTACACCATGCCAATCAGGATCCTCATGTCTCCTTGGTTGTCATATCCATGGAATTGGTCATAGCTTATTACCCCCAATAATTTCCATCATTGCCAACCACTGGATAAACCACTACTCTTCTGAACACAGTTGCTTAGCATTCATCACCCCAGCGTCGTTGACGATTTAGAATCAATGGCTACACGGCTACACCATGGGTGGCAGCGATTGGTCAACCTTGTTGGCTTGGCCAGTTCCGTCGGATCTCTCGCCGCATGCCTTGCTGTACCTAGGACCATGGCTTCCAGTTTTTGGAGGGGCGTGACCTAGGCCGTGCCTTCAGCCGCTGATCTCTCCATAGCAGGGCTTCACCTGGTTCAGCTGATGGGGATGATAATCTGAAGAGGTTGATAAGCTGAGTCTTTGATTAAGCCGGTGATTTCGGGATGACACAGCTTGTTGTTTCGCCCAAGCTGGTTGCCGATGACCAGCAGGTGTTCCGGCAGCGGGCACTGATGTGACTGCTCGGTTGACTGTTGTCCATTGTGCATCATTGTGCATCATGAGTTCACAGTGCCCTGAACAGGGTTTTTTTGTTCACTCCACTCGCAAAGCTTGGGCAATAACTCGCCGTTTTCGGATTACCACAAGGTGGGGTGGTTGTTGAGAAATTGTCATCGACCAACCAGTTGGTTCACGATGGGGGTTTCTCTCTCTCTCTCTCTAAAATAACCCTGCAAGAAAAGACACTGGGAACATATGGGAACATCATCCACTTTTTGGTTTGAGAGGTCCATAGGACCGATTATGAGATTCTCAGATCCATGACTTTGACATTTGATCAACCACTTACTGTTGCTGCACCGCACCCTGCCCCTGCTACTGTTGCTATAGTTGTTGGTTGTCCTCCTTCTTTGTGTTTATTATGCATCACAAACCAATCATCAAAGAAGCAGCATGAGGTGGTACTAATTGGGTTTTCATACCTGCAGTTGCTTGTATGTCTATAGATTTATAAGGATGTGATTCCACCTCCTCCTTTCCCAAAAACGATTCCTTGAGATAGATATCACTCCTCGTCCCAGAATCCCTGGGCATTCGTAAGTCCAGAGTTTCTAAGGGAAGGGTTCCACACGGGGGAAGGGAGCACCCTCTGGGCTTCACCTCCAACGTGACCTGTTAAGCATCGGTTCTCGGGAGGGGAGTTTCCTCGGAGCTGGTTGACCACTTGACGGCGTGACAGGCACGCTGGAACCACTGGAACATGTTGACGTCCGGCAGCCAGATGATCAGGTGCAGCGCGGGGCTCCACTCAGTCGTCTGTTGTGGGGTCCCTGTTGTGCGACACTTGGTGTTGCTTCCTGTACCGGTGAAAGTTCGGTATTGTAAAATGCAGAACTATCAAACTCGACATGTTCTGCCAGGCATCGTTGGTCAGTTGTCGTATGTGACATCGTCACGGCAGCGTTTCGCGTTTGGCACAGGCTCCAACCGGAGGCTTCTCCTTTTGCTTTTGCGGAAGCAAGTCGGAAGCCGAGCCGATAAAATGCTGCGAAACGTGGAATCTTAGTAGGAATTCTGTTCCTAAAGAATTTCTGAAGCTTGATAGTCTAAGAATTACTAAAATTTGATGAACATTAATCTGTAAGAACACAATGAAAAAACTTACCTTTGACAATATTTGGGACACGCATTGATCTGGGGCCTTAGCGTAGTTGAAACTTTTAACGAGAGTTGACTGCCGAGGTCAGCAGTTCGGGACTAGACAGCTCCGGTCTCAGAGTCGGTTTCATGGGGTAACTTTGACTAAGTCATTCGGTTTCTGTAGAGATATATTATATTATTATATATTACATATTATAGAGTGTGTTTGTGAAGATTATGTATAGATAGTTTTTGAGGATTTTAGTGCTTTTTTGCAGATTATGGTGTCAACAAAACAGCATGGCTGGGGGGTGGGGCGGCTGGAGCACATAAAATTGCACTGAGGCTGCACTGGTGCCTTTTGGAGCAACCTTTGCACTTTTCACCTCCCAATTGAGAGGAGCGCAAGAACGCGATGTCTTAGCTGCATCGTTTGGATTTTGGGAGAAATCCGAGTCTTTTTTCTGCTTCGAACTAGTGGAACTTTTTTGTTTGAAGGGCTCCCTGTTCTCAGCCCCAAGATGAGAGAAAACATAGAAACCCCAAAAGATGTAGCACATGTCTTGGAGATGTTGCACCTTTTTCATTGGCCGCCGGCACATGTAGCATCCAAGCCGCAGCTAAGCGACGATCTCCGATCAGCTTTCGCTACAGCTGAGCCGTTTCACAGCCTTGGCATATGCGGCCCTCGCAATTCCAAGCCGCCAAAGCGTGGACATGCAGCAGCACCGCCAAGCTCCACCATGAAGTAAGCCATCCCATGTGTGAATAGGAGTGCAAATCTGCTGCTCTTGGCTTCATTTTACTGCATGGGCAAACCAGAATGAATGAACACATATCATTCAAAGAAATTATACATGTATTTATTTACGCAGCATATAATATATATGCATATATAGATTATATCGCACATGCAACAGAGAGATAATGCCCAAAAACATCATTGCTTGTGCTGTTTTCAAACAGTACGCGCTGAGCGTGAAGGAAGCAGTGACTTTTTGCAAGATCTAATTACGGCAAAAGCCGTACCACGGCAACGTTGGCAACCTTTACGAGGAGACGCTGAGGAAAAGATCTAGAGCTTTAACTGACCATTGATTATGAACCTTTATGGGATGCAAGCAGTAAATTAGGATTCAGAGTTTTCTTTCGCCCTTTATTTGGAGGCTCATCTGACAAGTGGATCAGATGCTGCTGCGCTACATGTGACGTGCACCAACCCACCAAGTGATAAGCCTTGATTAGCATCCATCAGTGTCTCTCATTAGTGACAGAGAATATCACACCAAGATTCAGTATCAGCTTGGAATTCAATCACCATGGAAATTGTAAAGCATCTTCAGATTTTTGTTGCGCACGACAAACTCTGAATAGAACTTGCCCCTCTTCGATTGCAGATGGCTCAGCTCACCTGTATTCATGCTGCTGCACTGTGGTCTCAGATTCCAGCTTTAGGCGTTGGTGCAGTGGTCGATGATGGGTGTTCGCAACCAACCTACAAATAGTGATAATCATCATATTTACTATTATCAAGAATGAGTTTTACGCGTATGCAGCTAGGACATCCTGGATCCCGAACATGATGATGCTGGTTCCACGGTCAAATTCTTTGGGATGAACAAATCCCAGGCTTGCGCAATGATTCAGAGCGGACTAGCAACGTCCACGTAGCTTTGCGGTGAAACCAAGGATGAACCATGCAAAATCCTGAGAGCTTGAAGATGTCTTCCTGGAGCCAAGCACTACAAGGTAGCTGCTGTTGTATCAGCTGGTCTGACATGGGTTTTCCCAGGGTAAACTAGGCTCCCATTGTTTCAGTATGCCATGATCTGAGTCTGCCTTCGACGCATCTTCCCATGCTGTGGGCCATCATTCTACTTGCAGCTCTGGCGATCATGAACATCGTGGTCTCCATGGCCTTTGCTGTCGATAAGGTACAAGCCCAGAGAAATGGCCGACGCATTCCCAGATGGCATTTGATCTGTCTCCTGTGGGTAGCACCCTTTCTGCCAACTGTGTGCATGGTGTGGCTCCATCACAAAATTCGCAAACGACTCTTCATGACCTCCAGCTGTCTAGCTGGAATTCTTCAAACTGGAGTCTTGATTTGGTTGCTTCTTCACTGGGATCTTGACCAACGCATGGTAGTGACCTTGGTGGCATTTCTCTTCGTGGTACTTTGGGCAACATCTTTGTTGATCCAGCTGCGCCGCGGCTGCGCTTGTGAGTCTTCTACAGTCCATGCCAGAGAACCTCGAGTGACTCAAGTTTGAGACGCTGCCCAACAGGTGGCAGATCCATGCAGATGCTACTCCTATGGACGTCACCAAAACGGGGACGGTCCATTAATCTCGGCCACTCGAAATTCATGGTTTTTCTGCCAGATTTCGAGTGCCACAATTTGTGGATGCACTGCGGTACGCGCCAAGAAGTAAAGGCTTTGTTTCTGCACGCGGCAGTGGAATTATCGTTTCATAGCCTCAAATCGCATGAGTACCGCGAATCCGTACACTTCCGGCTTTAGCTATGCTTGGGCTGCTTGCGACACTGACGCAGAGACTCTACAAGAGGTCTGATCTCGTTGAAGCTAGAGTTTGATCGATCCATTGAGATTCAGATCCTTAAGTCGCAGCTTCCAATTTTTGACTCCTTCGACTCCTGTCACATAGAACGTATTCACATCGCATCCATCCAGTGCCGCCATGTGATCCCTGCGGATGGATGGACTTCCCACAAACTGCTCCCGAATGGCGACAGGCAGGATGAAGACGAACATCTGCAGTTTCATTTTGAATACGAATCAGTTTTGATCATTAGTCACAGGGATGATATGCTCCATGGTGATTCTTGTTGTTGTTGTTGTTGTTGTTGTTGTTGTTGTTGTTGTTGTTGTTGCCGTTGGTTGTGGGACGATCGCGCGCTCAGTTTTGTTTGACTACTTAATCTGTTGGTTCATGAAGTCCTGCCACAGGGTCCCAATCAACAGCAGGTTTTCTCTTCCATTTCTAACAAGGTTTCGGCATGGTTTGATCAGCAAACGAAACACTAGATGATAGATAGGATTGCCATGGTTTGCCAATTTTAGGATTGGTTTTGGGGGTATTAAAACTAGAGGACCCACGATGATCCATGTCAAGCTTGCGGACTTTTGTTTTCTCGGCTCTGCGTTTGGTTTCCAGATTGAGAGCTGTCGGTGTTTCATTTGGGTTTGCGAAATTCAAAAGTACTTTTTTTTCAAAAAGACATTTGCACTTTTTTAAATGCATACTTTATTTCCTTAAAACAGTTCTATTTTCCTGTTTTTCCAAGGCTTCATGTTTACCTTTTGACCTCTGGTGAGGCGATCGAAGAGAAAGCCAACGAGTTGCAAGTGCAGTTGGCAGCGGTTCCGCATTGGGGAAATTGCCCAGTTCCTGTGATGCAGCGAACGCGGCAGCACATCTGCTGGGTTCGTCCATTGCATCGCTGAGATTTCTGGGGATCATTTTTCGCCGAGGTCTGCGAAAAGCCCTATCCGGACTCACTTGGATCACACATTGCAGGCAAAGATCACTACAAGAAGTTGTGGTGGCGGGTGGGTGATGCGCCAAGACAAGTCTGAAGCTCAGCAGGCATGAGAACTCTGTGTTTGTTGGTTTCTTGGGCTTCAACTCTGAAACTTTGCAAAGGAATGGAGGACTTCCAGCGGTGGTGTGATCACCTTCGATCACGTCAGTGGCGAAATCGCTTTCGCCACAGCCTGAGTTCTCAGCTCGTTTTCTCAGCTGAAACTTGGACTGCTCCGAGCACCTCAGGTGGATCTGCAAGCGCAGTCAGCGCCATCTTGGGCGCTTTCATCGAGACCCTATGCCGAAGCTGGACCCGCAGACCCCATGCCTCCCGCGGACCGTGCGCCCGCGCCATTCCTCGAGAGAGAGGCGCACGGGGCAGGGATTGGCTTCTTACTTCCTAGTTTCCGATTCTCCCAGTATCCAGCGTTCTTGATTATATTGATTATCTTGATTTCCTGTTCTTGGTTTCTTTGCCTCTCGCTATCCTGGTTCTGGTCTGAGTGGAGTTTTGGTTTTCTCTCTCTTTGTGGTTCTTCAGATTCTTCTTTTGATTTTCCTGATCTAAACTAAAAAGCAGCATTCGCTCCATGACGCGAACAGGGCAAAAACCTAGGTCCATGTGCCATGGAACTCACATCAGATCTTTGTTGGGCCTCTCAAGTTGCTTGTGGTGATCCAGCTATATCCAGCTGTTGCCATCCCAAAAATGACAAGTGATCGAATCTTGAACTAGTTCAACCACTCATGGGCTGAATCAGCTGTACTAAAAAAACAAATCCAGCTTCCTTACATCTCGTACGGCTTGGCCATGAGAAAGGAAGGAGCAACGAAAAACCAGGAAGAACACAAAGACTATGTAATCAAACTGCGCGGTGGGCCACCGTGGGTTGGGCCTCCCGGCAGCAAAAAGGATAGGAAATAACTTGCCAGCCTGCCTCCTGCAAGCTGGGCACCAAAAAGGGAAAATCGGAGCAAAAGCAGGGTGGGAACCAAGTGTTCCCCCAACTGCACTCCAAAGCGGCTCTCAAAACACATCTGATTGGTTTACTTTGCCCACATGTTGATGGATGTTAGAAACCACCCATGGACCACTTGCAGCATGTCGTGAACAGGGATAATGGAAGCTGGAAGGATTGATGCGTTGCATGGGCTCATGACTCTTGCATAGAGCGTTCTCTTGTCAAGGAACTTAGGCTTTTCACTGCATAGTTGCGTGGTTATCCTCTGAATCCAAAGTCATTCTACGATGTGTGAAATCTTGTGCGGAGTTAAGGGGATCACTTGTGCAACAAAAATGCATGTGCTGTCGGTGAAAGAGTGGATCCCTTGTCTTGTGCAACGTGGCTAGCACCCTCATGGTCGCTGATCAGAAGACTAGGCTGAGATCCGAACACATCGACAGGTGGATCTGCAAGCGCAGTCAGCGCCATCTTGGGCGCTTTCATCGAGACCCTATGCCGAAGCTGGACCCGCAGACCCCATGCCTCCCGCAGACCGTGCGCCCGCGCCATTCCTCGAGAGAGAGGCGCGCGAGGGACGGATTTGAATGGATTGTGCACACGCTGCTGCTGCTGCTGCTCCTGCTGCTGCTGCTACTGCTGCTGCTCCTGCTGCTGCTACTGCTGCTACCTAAGTCTTTGAAGCCTCTTGCTTCCTAGTTTCTCGATTATCTTGATTATCTTGATTTCTTGTTTCTTTTTCTTGGTTTGTTTGCTTCTCGCTTTCCGGGTTCGCCGACTCTTGGCTTCCTGGTTGCGTGAGTGTTGCGTGGAGTTTCTGGTCTTCTTTCTCTTTGTTGGTTCGTCCGGTTCTTCTCTTGATTTTCCTGATCTCAACAAAAAGCAGCAACTGCTCCACAGCACGAAGAGGGCGGAACCTCGGTCCATGTGCCATGGAACTCACATCTGATTGGTTTACTTTGCGCGCATGTCGATGGGTGTTGGAGACCAGCCATGGACCACTTGCAGCATGTCGTGAACAGGGATAATGGAAGCTCGAAGGACTGACAAGTAGGATAGGCTATCAGCTACAGTGATCTATAATGATCTATTTGAAGTACATGAAGTAATTTTGAAGCCCCAAACGGTGTGATCACTTTCGATCACGAGTTCCACTCTTCTCAGCTCTGGAAGCTCGGACTCCCACAGGTGGATGTGGAAGCGCAGCTGCCATCCCAGGGACCAGTTGCGCCACCGGCGCGAGAGCCTGCCGCGGACCGTGCGCCTGCGCCATTCCTCGAGAGAGAGGCGCCACGGGAGGAAGCCGCGGCACGTCGCCCCTCGGCCGCCCAGCTGGATGACCTGTGGTCCAGAGGGCAGCTCTACTGCGATTCCTGTGCATCAATCCGACCATCAGCTGCCACTTGGCATTTCAACCGGTGAATTTTTTTTTGGCAGAAAGCAATAGGTTCAAGGAGGGTTTAGGAGGCTTTGGGGGGGTTCCAAGGATGACCCTGGAAATGGGGCAAGTCCGAGTGCAATGAACATGAACTTACTATGAATCTAATCGGCGGAACGCGGCAGTGTGGAGACAATGCTACAGCGACTTTGAAGGGCTCAGTTGGCAGTGACCAGCAATTCATCCAATTTCGTGATATAATCTCAATTGGTTCGGAACAGATACCTCTGATTCAAATCATCGAGTTGTCCCTCAATAGGCTGACTTGGCACCTTTGTTCGCCCAGGATTTTCACAAGTCGCAGCAGAAATACAGTGCCTCGACTGCCAAAGCCGGGGCAAGTTTCGTTCTTGTGGGGTTGTTGAATGGAGTAAGTAGCTTAGCTTAATTTTCTTGTATTATTACTACTATTACTACTATTACTACTTGTTTGGGACATGACATGCATTGCAAGTGGTCAGCCCTTTTGTGGTGATCGCATCAAAGGACGGGTGGCCATTGACGGGTCATCAGCGGTACCGGAACTGGTTCTCTCTTGGTCCTCTCTGGTCGTTCTGGTCGCCTCGGAACTGATTCTCTGGTGTCCTGTGCTTTGGTGGTGCTTTGGTCTCCAGGGGACTTCCATTTCCGCTGTGTCACGATCTCCTCCCATGCTGCGCTTGCCATTTTGCAGCGCTGTGCCAATTGAGTTGTTGACGTAGTAGCAGTAGCAGTAGTGCTATATGCCTGTGTATGCGCACGCCCTACAACTGACCACAGGTGCAGGGACAACCCTTACTTGATTCTGTGGGTTGTTGCCGGTCATATTTTTGGTCGGGTCTCAGTCCGGGTGCGTTTCCTGAAGTTGATTTTCGATTATTGGCATTTTTTCCACATCCATCCGTCAGAAACCAGCAAATTTGTTGACTCTAATAGGGGTACAATGTCAACCGAAGGTTGGGAACATGATCCAAAGTGCTTTTTGATTGGTTGTCAGCTGTAGGATTCTACGAGCTCAATGGACTTGGTGCTTTTACAGAGGGATACTATGTAAACTAATACAGGGTGAATCGGTGAATCAGTGGATCAGTAGATTCGATTTTTCATGGCTCATCTGAGGCCTGGAAAGTAGAAGATGCATTTCATGCATAGATCGTGCCCACCTTGAATCGAGCTTCCTCCGTTGCATCCAGTGCCAGCAGAGAGCCTTGGTGTTGAATTATCATCTGCACATGCTGTGAGGTTGGGACAAAACTAGTGCTGTCTTGTTAATTTTCTTTCCTTTCACCTTGGAGACACTCCAGTGATCTAACCTAGCAATTGAAAACCACCACATTTGATAGACCTGAAACCTTGGGAACCCATCAAAAAGCGGTGGATTATTTGTTGCTATGTTAGATCAGCAGAGGATCTGTCATGTCGTTGAGAACCAAGGTCTTTCCCGTTGCCTGGCAGCAGCGCAGGTAGTGAAGCAGGTAGTCAACGCAGTTTTTCAATCGCTGAAAGGTGAAGCATTTGCCAAGAGCATGCGCAGCAGCGAGGAGCCTATCTGTGCCTGAACTCAAAACTAGATGCAACAAGAAAAAGTATCAAACAGCGAGGTTCAGCCAGGTGCAATTTGAGTTTTTTCGGTTTATTTCAGGCTGATTTCAGAAATCTTCAGAAATCTGAGCTGAAAGGTGAAGATCTTCCCATCTTTCTGCGACACTGAGGCAGAGCTTGCAAGGAAGTCCTTGACATAGAGAAGAGCAAACTGACGTGCTTGCTTTGTGGACAATCTCTGAACAGATCTGAATTTCGGAAGAAGGTGGATTGGGAAGCTCCAAAGTGTGCATCTTGCTTGAGAAGCTCGGTTAAACAGCGAACACACTTTGCCTCCACTTGTCTTGTTGCCAACTTGTTGTCACAACTGCTGTCAGTTGCGACTGTTAACTACAGCTGAGGCCTTAAGGAAAAGAGGGATTACGAACAGTTTCAAAGGGACAGAGAAGACGAGGTGGGAACTCGATGCTTAAGCTACAGCTCCTTTCAGCTTGATGGCTTTGCTTTGACTTCGTCATCTCTTGCGTTTCTCAGGCTGCAAGGCAAGCAGAGCTGCGAGAAAAAATGGGCGAAGAACAACTGACGCTTGCCATAACTTTCCATAGATCCCATCAGATCCATACAAACTAAAAGTCTCAGTGGCAGATGTTTGGAACAACCCGCTCAATCTGCTTACTTCAGGAGAGACAACTTTCAGCTGAGTTGCTTGGATGCAATGGGTCTGCATGTTTCAATGGCAAGGCCGAGTTAGACGTGCATTTATTCCAAGCCGAAGACTTCACGTGAGGCAACTCTTGGTTTTGAAAATTGCAAATCTCACGGACATCTGAATGCAATCTGAAATTTGAACAACATGGAACAACTTTGCCTAGGAATTTTGGATCGTATGCCTTTGATCAAACTCCAAGCCTACGAAATCTTCCAAGAAGAGAGGCCAGGTCTTTGCCTTTGTTGAAATTACCCACCAGCGACACCTGCAGAAACAACCAGCAACTGAAGTCACTCCAGGCAGTTTCCAAGAAGGAAAGTCACGGAAACCCAAGAAACCTAAGGAAGCCTCAAACGTCCAGTGTTACTCCAGGAAGATGTGGGCGAGTCGGTTGATGCAGAACATCCTCAATTTGAAGGACAGATTCGTCAGAGACCCTCGACACTCGCCACATAATGGAAGACCCATGGCCAGCCGACCCAAACATTTGGAGATAGCCATGGTAAACTTCCGGGTTGCTTCCTAACAGCTGCATTGCCAATAAAGCATTGGTTGGTCAGTGAAAATCAACGATTCTTGAGCAGCAGTGGCAGCAGTGGGAGTCACAATTGCCCTTTGATAATCTAAGATAGCTATGGGTAATGTACTGTTGAGGTGGATCTTGGAAGAGTGCTGGCGTTCTTGGCAGGACCTGAGCGATCAGTGGAGTTGGGTTCTCAGCATGCCCAAGGATGGGTTGTCATGGAGTAACCATGGCCATTGGGGCTACACCATGGCGACCAAGCCCAACGCCTTGCCCGGATGTGAGGATTCGAGACCCCATCTCGCGACCATTCCTTGGACAGAGAAGAGGCGGAGAGGTTCAAGCAGCTCGAAGATTCGGGCGATCGGCTTTTCAAAGGTCTGGAACTTACATCTTCGAGGGATGTCTTGGTGAATGTTCTTGCAGTGTGTTGGGTGACCACGCTAAAAATCTGATGTTGCGACCAAATGGTCAGTATGCAGGCTTTGTCCCAGATTTACAGATGTCCATTTTGTGCATGTCGCAAGTGCATGTCGCGATGCGCTCCACATATCTAAAGAGTTGACAGACGAGCTGTTTGTTCGATCCATGCCCATACTCAAGAGGCTAAAAATGGCTAAATACTTGTTGTTTTATGTTGTTTTTTGGTCGTAGACAACATGAGAAACCTGGAATGACTTTCCAACTAGTACAAAGTACTTACATCCTTTGTTTTAATGACTGGGAAATCACTCACGATTGTATAACAAAAAATGACTGCGGCTATGCACAAAGCTACTTGATTCTTCAGACACCGACTCAACTGGATGTGCGTTGCGTTGTGTTCCTTTGTTGATGGACCTTGGTAGTCCATTATGTTAGATTGTATGACTTGGCACGCCATGGTACGCCAGTGTCGTTGTAATACTTGCAGAAAGAGGAAATCAAGCACACTGATCGCGTATTCAGCGAAATTTGGTGGGTGTTACAGATTGTTCCCTGCAAGATGAGGGCTAATCATGGGTGCTGTCTAAAGATGTTCAAACAGCTCGTGTGAGCGGTGTTTCTGGAGTCTCAACTTGTAACAATGCTTCGATTTAGGAAAATGCTAAAATGCTTGAAAAGTCCTTGTAATGATCCTCGTAACAATTCTTGAAATGGTCCTTGTAACACAGTGCTAAGCTGCCCAAAGTGGTCATTTTTTGCTTCCCAGAACTCGCATATTCGTTTTTCGCCGACTTCGTGATGAACGAGGACTGCAGCCTCCATAGTTTGCACCGCTGTTTGACTGGTGTCTCCAGTCATTGTCTCCAGTGATCACGAGAGTGATTCATGGTTTGCATCACCATGTTTTTGGAGCATTGGACGAACAAAGCTTTCGGAGTCCCACGAGATGGGGAACTGATGGGAAGCCTAGTGAACCATAGAGAACCAATGGGAACTGCAGGAGGAAGAGACCATGGCATCCGCACTCCTGGCCCATCGCGCAGAGTGCAGACATCACTCGCTGTTTCTGAGAGGTGCCTTGTTGACTTCGACAGGTGGTGGACCAAGGTGCGGTGGTTGACGCTTATGGTGACTGATGGGGTGAATGACTAGTGGTCCAATTGGTGGCCCTACTGGGGTGAATGACTAATGGTTAAGATTGAATGACTACTGGTTGATACTGAATCTCAATGATTGTTCATCATGGGTCAGTGAATGATTCATGGTTGATAGTGACTACTACAAGCTTACACCAGATTCGAAGAGGTATAAAGCCTCGTTTGCTGTTGCTGTGGGAAAAGTGCTTCTTCAATCAGGTTAAACTTAGGTGGTTTGGAGGGGTTGGGAAATCGTCGTTATCAGAGGAAAGCAGTGAAAACGTTCAATCTTTGTGCCAAAAGTGCATTCATGAATACATGCTGATATTTGCGTGCGTGCCAACATTTATTTGAGGGGTTGAAGGTTTGTATAGAAACATTCGCTTATTGTGAGCAAAATGATGTTAGCAGAGAACCCAGAAAGCACATTGAATCACACATTTTTTTGGCACCCTGCCTATGCTCCAGAGCGGACACTCTGCATGCTCCAGTGCTGTCAGAATTATTTCAACATGATGAAGTCAACAGCTCAACAAGGACAGCGCCAAGAAATGATGCAGACCGAGTCTCTGACTTTGTTGAACTTGTGGATTTACAAAGAAGTCAGAGACTTTGTCCATTCAAACTTGCAAATCTCGCTCTCTGTTTGTCAGAGATGCATGCGGAGCGACACGATTCTGATGTGCATCTATTGAGTCCGTATGTGAACTTTGCATGTGCGTTCTTTCATGCCAAGAGTCCAGCAAGGTTGTGCACAGTCACCAATCAAAGTGAAATCTGGCAAAAACATGCGACATCAATCAATAGAAATTTCAAACGCAGGGCTCCAGTACAGGCCGACATCAGGTTCCGGAACGTTCTGGCAGGTTCTGCTTCAGCATCCACATTGGGTTCGGCGGGGTTTCGGTGCAGCATCTACTGCCTGTTCCGGAAGGTTCCGGTGCAGCATCTAGGTTGGGCTCCGTGAAAGATACGTTTAGTTTGGTGGGAATGACAGGTGCTATCGCAAGAAGGGTCGTAGCTGGGACGTGTGCAATGTTGAGACACTGACAGTGTGGAAGACCATTTGTTTTTGCTGCAAGAAGGGCATTCTCAACTGATCTTGAAAATATCATTTTAGCAGGGCGGGTCACCATCAATAAATCCGAAAGGAGGTACATGTGCATCCCACAGACTCCCCATACAAAGTGTCATGCTGTTGGGGACAGCACTTCAGTTTATTTCTTTGCCAAACATTTTTGGTTGGCCAAAGTAGGCCTTGATTTGACCAGACATGGACATGTCAGGTCGGGTGGTCGCCTGTATCAAAGCGGTGGGAGATGATGCAAGGCGGCTTGTGGCTAGGATTGCACTGAAGCAAAACGCGGTTGACTATGTTGGAGGTTTAAAAGGTGGAGATACGGGATGAACACCGAGCGACAGTTTACAAATAACCCCCTTGATGTATTCGGGTGATTGGTTTCCTTGTGAATCTCGCTTGATTTGGTTTAGCTCATTGCTATAACCTGCATGCAACTACTAGTATTAGCAACCAATGAAACTGGCCAACAAGATACCAGCTGAGATGCGTTATCCCCTGTGGCCAGCCATTGAGGATGGTTCCCAACAACTCGCCGCACAAAATTCATGACTGGTAAGCTGCTCCGAGGCAGGATCTCCACTGCTGGACGTGAAGTATCAGGAAGGCTGGAAGCAGATTTCGGCCAATGAGTTTCTTGGAGCTGGCAACTTCATATTTCTTCATAGCTCATAGTCACTGATACCAAGTACAAGTGTATTTCAAAGTCACAGAAGGATCAGGTTCATTCAGCTTCGATGTTGCGAAACCACATTGAAAACACAAGATGAACGCAATTCCCTCAGACTGCTCCGTTTGAAAAGAGATCCGTTTTCCAAGGAAGCACGTGCTCAACGGACTCAATATGCAGTTGAAGGTGCCAGAGCGCGCGCTAGTTCAGTTGGTTCAGTGATGACGTTTCTTCCTGTGTTCGGTTCTTTGCAGTTCTTTGGCAGCCCATGAGGGACTTTTACAGCGAGAGCAGGTCATGGCAACATGAAATATCAACATCGAGTGCAGATTTGCAAGGTGAAAACTGCGAGTTGTTCGCTGCCACTAAAAGTTGGTTGCTGCGCAGCCTTGTAGCACTCGACCGTCAGGTGAAGACGTATCCAGCAGCGCTGTGGCAGGATATAAAGGAGGATCTCTACGATGATGACGACGATCGGGGATCCCACAACAAGATCCTGTCGAGACTCCTGAGTCACTGGGTGGAGCATCTATTGGCACGGTGCGTGCGCATGTATTGATACTTGCATCCTTATACACCTCTCATTATGTAGATACATACGCACCTACATGCACCTATATACATGTGATCACATGTGTATACACCCTCTTGGAGGGTTTTTAAAGCTTCGTAGGATGGTTTTAGCGGCTTGTCCACACATTTGGCCTCTCACAAACAACATCGAAAGACCATCTTCTGCACTGGATGAATCGTCGCCAACAGATGCCAACAGTCATTCATGAACCATTCTCGTTAGCCACAACCCATTGACCGATTGTACATTGGTTGACCATGGTTAACCATGGTCAACAGCGGCTATTAACCATCATCATCAACCATCATCGACCAATTCAATCGACCAAGTCAAAATTAACCAAGTCTAATTAATGATAGTGAACCATGTAATGATGGTCATCCATTATTGTTAACCATGGTAGCCATCATCAATACCAAGCTTCTTGACCATCGCCATCAGCGCCTCATTGCATCATCGTTGATCGACCAACTCTCATCCATTAAACCACTAGTGGCATGGATGATGGCATCAAACTGAACCATGTTTCACGTCGTCAAAATTTGACCACAATGTTAACTATTATAAAAAGTGGATCAATCTTCACTAGCGGTATTAGATTCACGCATTTACCATAATCTTGACCATCTGAACCAGTGGTTAATCATGGTCAATCATGGTGAGTCAATCATCTACCATAAATTGCTTGATTCATCAACCATCCATCGTTCTGATTAATCACCTACCATCGGGAATCTACACAGGTGCATCCATCACGGGTAATCAAGAATCTAATCGCGTTTACTCAATCATCGAACCAATACTCAATCATTTACCACTGGTTAATCATGTACCATATACCACTGCAAAACCAATCATGAAACAGCCATCTTCGCGATGGTAAATCATGGTCAATCATGGCAGATCAATCATCCAACCTGTGAATCGATTGCTGAGCAGTGAAGCACCAAGTAAATCATGATCAATCAATCATCTACCATAAACTGCTTAACTAATCAACCATCCAAGGTCAATCAATCATCCAACCTGCTGGTGAATCGATTGCCACAGTGACCAAGGTATGGCTGGTGGCACCTCCGAAGGCTCCAATCGAACGGAGACTTTGAACTTCTGCGCTGAGACCTGGCGAGTGGCGAGAGTGGGAGTTGGGACGCTGAAGGAACGGTGAAGGAACAGTGAAGGGATGGTTGGGTGGTTAAGGAATGACTAAGAGATGGTTGAGGGATGGTTAAGGGATGACTCAGGGATGACTAAGAGATAGTTGGTGTGGTTAAGGGATGGTAAGTTGGGGATGCTTGGACGGCCAAGGGATCATAGTTAGCCACTGATCATGGATCAGTGGTGATTGACTGATGGTTAGTTCGGATGGATATTTGGTGATGATGGCGACCAGTTCTAGTGACCAGGAACTGGTGGTGAGTGACCAGTTGTAGTGATGGATTCGTGGTCAGTACCGGATACTGGTCTGTAGCAATGGTAGACATTTACGGGGTGACTACTGACTAATCAATTAGTTTGAATTTCATAGCAAATAATGGTTTGTGTTGCATCATCATGTCCATCAACCAGCATTAACCATCAGCATCGCTCATTGAGCAACGTTGAGCCTCACTTGTGAACCACTGGTGATTGACGATCCTGAACCGCCAGCGCCAGTTGATCAGTGTCACCTTCTGGAACCCTCCTTGTGCCGGAAACACGGCATGAAGCGCAAAAATCTCTGAGGATTTGCTTGGCTTCCAATCTCCGGACGATGTGAAATACAAAATTTGGGAGGAGCAATTTTTGTTGACCAGTTGAGATGGACAGCTGGACAATGGATTACAATGGTTGATGCTGGTTGATGATGGTCAATGATGGTCGATACATGTTCATACTAGTTAATGCTGGTTGATGCTAGTTGTTGATGCTGGTTGATGATGATGTAGAACAGCTTGACGCTGTTGGTTGTTGGGCACTGTTGGGCTTCGAATTTGTTGTGCATCGCTGGATGAATTTTGATGGATTGCGGGTGAGTTCTCATGTTTGCAAAGACAGGCATGGTGGGATTGGAGAAGGTTGTGTTTGTGCATCATGGCTCATGTCTTTGTAAGCACGTTGGAGCTTCGGTCCATGGTAGGTGGAGAATTTGATGGTTGGGTGCCAGTGAAGTATCCAATTCTGCCAGCTTTCTGCAGGTCTTGCCACACAAACACCCTGCATTTCGGAATTGTTTCCCAGCTTCGCACTGCTCCTGTGGCGCCAGGAGCACTTTTTGGACTGCCTGCCTGGGGTGCAACGAGTCCCGATACAGTATGGTTGCATGGCGGCAGCTGTGTCACCATGGAAGCTTTGCAGTTGACATGCCAAGTATTGCACAGAGATTGATGGAGTGCCCAGGGTCTGGCAAGCAATTCAAATTGGACAAGTCGTGGGCCACCAAAAAGGAAGCGAATTGTTTGGAGGTGGGGGTTTTCACCTTTGGCAATGCACTCTGCTGATCCTGCTGGTGCTATCTTTCAACAGACCGTGATATCATTGAGACAATGTTGGTGAGATTGTTGCTACATCCTTCCACCTGTTGTCCCCACAAGCATCAATCGCAAACCACCCTTCCTTCATGATCCTACTTGCTGTTGATATCTGCCTACCGTAGCGCAGCGTTTCGATTCAGACAGAACGAATGCCGTTGATGTAGCGCAGGCGTTGATGGGAGCTCTGGATCAAGCAGGTCACAATCAGCTCTGTCAGGCGATCAGAGTCGCTGTCATTTCATCGTAGCCTCCGGGGATGATCGCTGGAGGATGTAGAGTTGGCCATGCACTTTGGGATCCCCGGTTTTTTTGAGCTGATGAACCTGCGGATTCGTCAAAGCCATGCTCACATGTACTTTTTTGCGAAACGAGGTCATGATCTTTGACTACTTCTTGTTGGTTGATGGTAAGGTGGTTTCCATCCGGTGCCAAGCCACACCTGGAACTGGCTGCAGTGGTTCACCATGAGTTGCAGATCGTTCAGTCAGGCTCTCGCTACACTGGCTGCGCTGTGCCATCTGGCCCCGGCGGATGTGAAATCGTTGATGCCTTCCAATTGGTCAATGGCAGAGAAACTGGGCACAGCAACTGGCGACTGCTGGGTTTTGGGGAGAGTTTGGAGCATGAGATCCACCCTGCATTGGTAAATCATCCCTAAATCATCCCTACATCATCCCTAAATCATCCATGAATCATCCAGGAATCATCCACCATCCACCAACCAAGGAAGGTTTTAGCCAACTCCGAACAAATGGCGGCCAACCCGGCGATCTTCGGTGGCGACCTTTTCCTGAGAAAGTTGGCCTCTCGGATGCAGGAGATGCTCCCGGGAACCTGTGCAGCCTGTAGTCCTGCTGAGCACCTACAAACTGGTGGTGGTTGTCACATGTTGTCACAACCTTCAGCCATTTCCAGGGACTTATCTTCACTCAACTTCATCCTGTTCGTGTTGGTGAGATGTTGTGAATGATGGGGCATGATGTCGATGCACCGAGATGGGACATCAGGACTCATGACTTACGGCATCAAACATCACCTGAACATCAAAGATCAACAGCACGTAGACACCCACAACATGGACCTGAGAAGTCATCTCAGGCTGGGAGACACCTCGACCAGAAACGACTGCAGTTGCTTGGCCATGCCTTGATATAACCAGATGATGACTTCGAATGCTGAACCAGACAGTGCTTCTGGATTCCAAGTGCCCTGTGATTTTTGCCAAGTGCCACAGTGCTTCCTGGAAGTGGTGCCACAGAGCCCAGAGATCCATGCTTCAACTTTCATGGTCTTAACACGTGTTCCATTTTCAACTGAAACAATGTTTCGGAGAATTTGCACACCTTTCCATTGAAGGCCTCGACATACAAATGATCCAACTGATGTGTTTCTTTCTGCTTTCTGTTGGAGCTCAGGATGCAAATGGACCTCTGGCTGGGCCGAAAAGGCAACAAAATGAGTGCAGGGTCTGCTGGGTGACGCTGACGCAACGCTTGTTCCTTGGCACATCGGGGACCCTGGCGGGGACCCTGGCGGGCACCGTGGATGCACGGCGGGAGGTCTGGGTGTCACATGAGGTACGACATGCTTCGACTCCGAGGAGCAGGTGATCGATGGATGCGACCGTGTCTCACCGGTGAAAAGAGGTGCACGGCACTTGCTTTGCAGCAAAATTGGAGATTCTACAGATTCATTCGGATAGATGTTGAAAGATTTCCACCAGTTTATTAAAAGGCACTGGTTGATACTGAAAGATTTCCACCAGTTTTCTGTATCATAGCTGGTGATTTAGTCCCAAACAAGGGGGGCTTATTGAGAGCTCGCTCATCACTTGGACAGTTTTGCCGAGTGTTTCTTGTTGATATGAGCCTAGTCACAGCCTTGCCGCGTTCTTGGCTCTACAGTGTGGTGCCGGACATGGAAAGCAGCATGTCAACAGCTTTGGGGTACATGGTGAACATTAGAATGGTAAACACTGGTTGGCAGGTTAGCATGTCAACCGGATAAGTATCAACTCCAATACGAGGTTTGGAGTATTGGACGCGTCTAGAACATACATCGCTGATTTGAGCTAATCTCCTTCCCTTTGTTTTGTTGGAAGCTTTTTGCAAGACACAAGCGAAAGGCAACAACATTCGTTTGACTGCGGTATGTGCTCTATTGGTAGTCTGTGCAGCTTTCAATAAGAAGGTTGGTTGTTAGTTGTCATTTGTACAACCTTCTACTAAGAACTACTAACAACTTGAAGGTGTACAAGGTACGTGTCAACTTGACTCCAATCTCCATGACAGAGCACATGTCGCTACCCAGGCTGGGCGGGATGATGGACATAAACATCCAAAACGACTCAATATTCCCAATGATCAGGGCGAAAACGATGAAAAAACAAGAAAATGATGAAAAAAGATGAACACCTCTGAAAACATCTCAACATGACTTGAAAAATGATGTATCAAAAGCTCTCAGAAGATGTGTCACCTGAGTCGCTCTTCCATGCAGTTTCTTTTCGGTCTTCAGCGGAAGGTCTTCTCCACCGTGCCTTGAACCCTTCTTGGCACAGGCACCAAAACTCGGGGGTCCGTGGGATGGGAACAGTGGCGGGGCACCATCTCTTGCGCAAGCACAAGCGGTTGAGAATGAAAGAAATCTACATAATTCAAAAAAAGAGAGGTTCAGAAAGCTGTGAACCAATGGTGGAGAATGGTTATTGAGAATTTTTGAAAGATTGTTGTTATTGATTTCTGGATTCACCTAATTGATGGTTCCGCGGGACAGCCTATGGGGGCTCCAGTGCTTTAAGCACCACCAGGTTGGCCCAGCACCTGCAGCCATCCTCAGGTGGCTGCCGTGGTTCAGGAGTATGACCGACTCTTGGTGCCTCGGCTGGTCCATGTCAAGGCTTCGTTGGTCAATCATTCGTTGATGGCTGGTGATTACTTGATGGCTTAGTATGGCTTTGTGGTTAAGGATTGATGGATGTGAATGCTCAATCATTATGGCGATGATGATAGTTCGATGATTAATGATGATAACTAGCATTATTTTCGTTGAAAGATTGATGCACAATTTCATGGTGATGATCAACTGATGCTGATCATCCACTGGAGTTTGGTACACTGAAGAACTCTTCCCCTCCTCAGCACACATCGCCATTCTTGTGGATTGAGAAGCGCTGAAAGGCTGAAAATCAAAGGCTGAAAGAGGACGGCCTAAAGGACGGTTTCAAGGTGGGGCTGCTCAATCACCTCACCATATGCTGCGGACATCTGCGGACCATGTGTGCATTCATGACAGTTGAAGAGCAACTTTTCGCCATTGCAATTTCGCGTGGCAAATGACTCGGCCATGACTCGGCAATGACCATGGTATTTCCATCGCAGCCTTTGGCTCTGCCGCGGTGCGTTTGCTGCGATGAACGTCTTCCAAAAGCTGGAGCTGCGCAGATCCGGAGCCTGCGGAGCCTACGGAGCCACTTCGAGGTTTTCGGCGGCTCAGTTCCACTGCCTGCGACTGAAGCGGAGGTGGGATACCTGATGCCATTCGAGCTGCAGGATTTGCGGTGAAACTTTGGTCTCCTCGTGAACCAGCAACCATATCAACTGTGACGATTGAGCTCCCGATGAACCACCAACAGATTTGTTGATTTCCAATCAAATTGTTCATCTTAAAACCATCAACTTGCCCACCATCAACCAATCAGCAAAGCTTGCATCAAACTAAGCACTGCTACCAAGCCATCAAAGATCATCAAAGCATCAAGCGATCAGCAAGGCTCCTTGGCGAGTTGCTCAGGTGGCGGCTGGCGGAGTTTGGGAAGGACTTCGTTGGCAGTCGACAGATCAGCAAGCTCCTACTGCTGACGCCGGACGTGCCTCGGAAGGTGGTGAGGTGGTCGCCTTGGGGCTGCTGGGCGATGGACAAGGGGGTGTAGCATGGTTCCATGGATTTCCATCATGCTTAGATCATGGCGAATTCAGGATGGCAATGATTCATCATGGCCATAGTATTCTATCATCATAAATTGCGTAGATAATGGTCATTGGTTTGGTGTTTGGACATGTATAGATTCCCCGATCTCACTTAGGGTCTCTTGGTGTGCCACATGAACACAAGGAGACAGAAACCAGACGGGGATAAAACATGTTGAGCATGCGACAATGAGGAGGACCATCATTTTCGTCACAACCCAATCCATGTAGATGGTCACGAATGGAATGTTGATGACACTCCAAGCGCCGCCGCTGAAGATGCAGTAACACCCCAGGCAGTGTGCGTGCTGCTGCAGTACGATGCGGAAGTCTGGCAGTTTGGCCAATGGTTGGGATCTCAGCGAGTTCCCTCCCATCTCCTCCCCCAAAGGTCGTTTCTGATAGGAGACGCAACTCTGGAAAAGGGTAGCGCAGTGGAATAGCTGATTGAACTAAGCGTTTTACAGGTGGATTTTCCGTGATATGGGATCCAAGGATTTGCAAATGCTGTGCGAGTGTCAACGTGCTATCTAGTGTTCTATTGGATGAAATGTCCTGCAAGTTTGAACTTGTCAGAAGTTCACTGAACTACCGGACTTCTTCAGCATTCAAAACAGAAGTTGAACATGAGATTGTTTGAACCTATCTTTTACACTTTGAAAGGTTCTAGTTCCAAGCCATCACCAACATGACAACACTGGCACTCCCCTCCAGAGCCTTGAAAAGCAGACCATGGGACCAGCCAGGATTCACTACCGTTGCTTGCCAAGGCGCATGTCTTTGAGGAGATCATCTCATGAGAAGATCTGCGACGTGCAACGAAGTTGCAGTGTGACTGTAGACAGGCTCCAGTCTTCCACCGGAAATGATCATTTTTCCAGTGAATAAACGTCCATTTTTGGGAACAGGAAAGCATACTGAAGCTGAAACTGCTTCGTTTCGCACGTGTGTCCGAGTTTCTGTGAGATCTCTGGTTGAGCCAGGCAAAGGTGGGCACGTCAACACGGCACTTTGTCTCACTTTTTCGTTGTCACTCAGGCTGTACCTCAGAAGGAGCAAGGCGGTGCTGCTGTACACCCAGATGGATGGTGAGGTCTCCACTCACCGTGCGCCTTGGCTTCGGCAATTTCGCTATGGCAACGACCAACGGCCAATGGTTGAGAATGAAAACAAATAGCTGGTCACTACTAGTTGACCATTCTCAAGCCTGATGATTTATTGAGAAGCAGCTTAGGAATGATCAGTTTTCATTTTTTTTGCTTCACCTCAACAGCTGGGATTTTGAATTTTGTTTAACTTGTGGACCGCGGGTGAAGATCTCGGGTCTTCCCTGGTGGGTTTTATTGAACCTGGAGGTCCTCATTTTAGACGTTGAAGCGTTGCTCCGTGGTCACCCAGAATTCCGGGACGGTGCACTTACAGAGACACAAAGTCCCTTGGCCGCCGCAACCTGTCTAGGCATGCTGCAGTGATGCTTAGGTGTTTCTCCAGTCATAGGTGTACCCCCAAATGGTGGTTTCTCAAGTGATAGGGAACCCACGAAAATGGTCGGGATTAGTACCAGAAATGGTTTATGTACAGGATGGCTTGGGGATCACCACTTTTGAGAAACCACCGAATCATCCAATATAAATATGGTAATAAACCAACCATTTTGAGCGGTCCCTATTTTGAGAAAACTCCATATTTGGGTGCAAAAAACTGGTGGAAATTCCAAACAGCTCAACAGCAATAGTCTTTTGGATCAGCCGTTTGTTCTCAGTGGATTCTCCTGCAAGAGTGAAACGGTGGATTTCTTGTGGATTCCATCTGCAAGAGTGGAATGCTGGAGCAGGGACCTGTCCTTTTCTTTGGATTTCTTGTGGTCCCTTCAGATGAGTCTGTCGAATTTCTTCGAGGTAGTGACCTGGTTCATGATGAGCGGAACGCCCGGGGCCCCAAGCGGCCTGAGCTCTTCAAATTGGGCCCACAAGGATCAGCTGCTGTTGGGGTGGTTTGTGCGGTTCGTTGCTCGTTGGGTACCCCAAAACATCCAGAATCGGATACTACCGGTGGTTCTGCTTGGATCGGCGACCGGTTCAGTAGCAATGGTTGGTTCATTGATGCCTCTGAACCATTTACCCACCCTTGGTGGTGCCCAGAGTCACCTTTGGTCGCCCAAGCCTTCCGCGGTGCTCGAGGCTTGTCTGTGGATGGTGGAAGACTCGCAGATCTCCTGTTGGGACGACGAGACCCTGCAGCCATGTTTCCACATCCGAAAGGCTGGGAGTTGAGAGACAACTCTGCACCAAAGAGACATGGCCAGGTTTGGAGAAGCTGCTTTTGATGGAAATCAAACTCTTGAAATCAATCGGAAAAGTTGCATCTTTATTTTTGAAATACAAGCTTTTCTTCGAAATCGAACATTTTGAAGCAAATTTTTGTGAAATCCATTGGATCATGTTGAAGCATGGCCGTAGCTCAATGTCGTTGTGCAGGAGCCGGACTTGAGAGCCTTGCGTATTGGTCTGGGCTCCTCTGAAGCATTGATGTCTTCAAGTCAAAGAGACGCTACGGGATGGTGGAGTCGGGTAGAGTCATTCAAATCTAGAAAGATGGGTAGGTCTGGGAGCTGGGATGTGATTTGTAGGTCTTACCAAATGCGTAGGGAAGGTTCCGGGAAGGGTTGTTGTTTAACTTTGGGGTCTGGGGGACGGAGGTGTGCTTGCTCGATGTTGGATTCTGGGAGGCTGTTCACGAGTGTGTTTGATAAGAGTCATACTTAGACTGTCTCACCAGAGAGTGTCATGACAAGACCGTTCTACCAGAGTCTCATCCGCACGATTCTGATTTGGGGATTGAGCATTGGGCTTCGTGCGCAGCATCTTGATTGTCGGATGTTGACCAGGCATGCGGGGAACTGATCCACAAACATTTCTACAGCAGTTTTTAGAAATTCAATGAAATTCATTTGTCAAGTCAAGTCCATGAAAATTTCCACACCGCTGTTTTGCGTTGTTCCAAGTATAGTGAACAAACTAACAAGATTCTGCAGATAAGCGATTCGGGTCATGATTGGCCAGTGCCAACCATGATTCACTGCAATCAAACTTTACTATGCATAGCCTGTTGATTGTCATGTTGTTGATTACAATCTCTATGAATCGAAATAAGAGTTTTTATTGGTCATAGCTGTTAACCTCTACTGACTCTACTGGCAACCTCTACGTAGTTCTGGCCACAACCATTGGTTGGTTCTGCTTTCGGCCACGACGCTTGAGGTTCATTGGCTCAAGTGCAAGGCTCCGACCACGTGAGCGTTGCTTTCTTCGACAAAGACTTGGGCTGTCGCGGTGGTGGAAAGGCGCGCATGGGTGCCAGGCAGATGCAGATCAAGGGATGCCCAGACCACCAAAACTGGAGAGTTGTGAACACCCCAAATGAACAAAAACAATGCAACATGTTTCAAACACAATGCAATGTATGTGCTTTTGGGATGTTCACCAGTAGTACTTTTGGTTAATTACCAAAGGTCAATCATCGCCGCTGGGTGGTCCAAACTGATGCTGAAGATATGTGTAACCTCATGGATGCATAGCATAAGAAGGTGTGCCAAACACATGACACAAACACGTGGACAAAAGCAAGTGAGCTGTAAGATGCACTCCTCCCAGTGTGGTGGCGATATGCGCAAGTCCCGCTGAGAGAGCTGCCCTTGGGAAGAGGAATTGTGATCATCTCTCATTTTTTTAGCTGTTATTGTTGATCAATGATTTGGTTTCCACCTGTTGGAGGTTCAATTTCTGCAAGTTTGGCGCGTGAATTTCTAGGGAGACTGGAAGGCACAAGCTGGTGCAGGTGCTTCTCCCAGGATCACGGAGCAGTGAAGCTCAAGTGGTGGAAATGGTGACCCGCGCTTTGTTGCTCTGTTGCTTGGCATCCTCAGACCAAGCCCAAACCAAAGATGATCAGAAACCACGAGAGCTGACCCAGGTGAGTTGCAGCAAAGCTGAGCCAGGGTTTTTGGGTCGTCCAAGACCATTCACCATGAATTGAGTCTCATCATTTACCATCAACCATGACTCCATGACTCCTTGCTCACTGGTGATGGTCACCAGTTGCTCAATGCTGAAATCCATTATTTTGTTATCATAAGTCATCATTTTCGCCATTTTTTCCGGGAGAGTCCGAGCATACTGTCCTCATACTTCTGCGTGTCATAGGCAAGCGGGAGCATTCAGCAGCTGTCTTGCTCGACGTCACTACGCGACAGATACTTTGCAGCCTACCGGAGACGGAGGACACAAGTTGCGTTGGCTACCGTTCTTCTCAGGGTTTGCCATGGTCCTCATGATCATGCTGAGGGTTTATCAAGGCTAATCTGCTGGTGAATAATGGTTGAGAATGGTTAGTCACGGTTAACAAGGGTTAGTCATGGTTAATCTAGTGGAAGAGTAGCTAATAGCGGCTACTTCTGATAGATCATGGGGGAGAATCGCCAAGCAATAGTGGTTGATGTCTGCCAATCACTGTTGATCGTGGTGAAATGAATGCAGCTGCTACTCAGTCGCCGTGTCATGGATTTCTTGAAATCGGAATTTCAACATCAGTACATCATTATCATTATCATGTCTTCTTGTTCGAAGAACCACAGGTTATGTCAAGGTACACCTCTTTGGCAATATTGGTTCCTTCTGGTTGTGATCAGACCCTTCTCGCCAGAAGCAAATCCTGGATTCCACCCTGGTAGGACTGGATCCCAGAGCGGACCGAGTCCTTTCCCAAACTGAGCGCATTCCTGGCGCTGCTTCACGACAGACTGGAGCTTTGGCACTACCTGCGATCTGGAACTGGAGGTTGGTACTGCTGGTAGCTGGTTGATTGGTTGTAGTCAGGAATTGCCCCCGAGCCAACCTGGTTGGGGTTAAGGATGGGTGCAGCTTAGCAAATTCTCGATGCGCAAGTTGCCCCTGGCAGGTCTGTGTTGGTGCAGTCGAAAGATCGATGCTGATTCAACTTGTGTCGTCCTGGATGTCGCTTTGAGCTGGGTCTTGTTTCCCAGCTTGGAGAAAGAGCGTTGGATCCCCAGGATAACCGCGGCTGATGTCAACGGTATCAAGCTCCAAAAGCCGAGGTGGTTTACCTAGGGAAATGAGGAAATGACATGGTTCATTCACTTATCCTTGGGATCTTTGCAGAATCCTTAGGGTGGTGCTTCATATGGCGCCTTCAGGTGGTGGCGGCTACAACCAGGACCTGAACTTGTGGGACCTATCGTTCCCATCGAAGCCGCTTGAAAATCCTGGTCGCATTGTGGGCAACGTGTGTCATCGACGGTGCTCAGGAGGTGCTCGTTTCCTGTCGTGTCTCCTGTACACAGCAGAGTTGGTTGCGGTGCAGGTGGAGTTTGGAAGATGGCTGCCGACCTTTCTGCAGGCATTGGCAAGTTGTGGAGCCTTGTGGTACTGATTTGGGGGAAGTTCAAGAGGAAATTGGATTGGAGACATTGATCATCATTGATCCTTAGTTGATTCCATCTTGCCCTTTGGAGGTGTTGTGCTGGTGCTGGGGCAGCAAGGGGATTTGTCGTGCCATGCACCAGACTTGGGATGTGCAGCACCTTAAGCTGTCTATAGGTCAGCTTTACAAAGAATTCATTTTGCATGTAGATCTTCTGAAGTTTGGAGTCCGTTTGAGATGATCATTGTTTGGTGCTTGCACTGCTTAAAGTGGTCAGAAACACTTGAATACAGTTCAGAATGGCTCCAAAACGATCAATGAATGATCAATGACGGTTAGAGAAAGTTAGCTCCATAGATTTCGCTTTAGCAAATCATAGCGATCTCCATGGCCAAATGTGGCAGCCGAAAAGTTCCCCTCTCGGCCGTGCCCAGAATTCGGTAAAGCAGCCTGTGTGGCTTGTACAGATCTCTTCAGGTTCGATGCGCAGTTGACAAATGGAATGTGCAGATCTGGGAAAAACTGAGACTGCGTAGGCTGCCTTGCCCTTTCACGGACCATGGATTTCTGTGTGGCTGAAATACGCGGTGGCAGCTTCTTTCGAAGAGGTTCCGAAGAAGGCTTCCTTCGATGATGAGATCCTCAGGGAGAACGATGAGATCCTGAAGGAGAGTTTCGTGGATGCCATCCTCAACCATCAGATGCTGTCCCTTCAACTTGTTTGTCGGCAATAATAATAATAATAATAATAATAATAGTAATAATAATAATAATAACAATAATAATAATCATCATCATCATCACCATTATTATCACCATCATGCCACCATTAGAGCTTAGATATTTGAGAGTTATTATTGCCTCACCACCCTGTCCAGGAGAGGTGTCAGATTCCTGTGCCAGCCTCAGAGCTTTCCCTTCAACAGGTACCTGCTGACTGACATCAACTCTACAGTAAGACAGAGGAATTCAACGATCAGAAAGTAGTCATACTTACTGTATTGTCCATACTCAAGACTAAGAAGTTATACTTTTTACATTATAATGATAGAATATTAGTCATACTTGCTACCAATCATAAAGTTGCAATACTTTCGAGAATTCGTGATCAGACTATTCAATGGTACATATGTGACCATCATCGACCATCATTGAACTATTCTGCCGCGATGTAATTTCATCAACTGAAGCTGGATGACCATTTGAGCCATTTACATCGATCACTATTGAGGATCCATAGCGGGCTTTTTCTGTTGTTCAGATGATGGCCTGGTTGGATTGAACACTGGTAATCTACGAAGGGAAGTTGGCGATCGAACCTGGTTTACCGTGGGCTTCCGAAGCGACGGGAGATCCGTATTACCGAACCACTACTAGTGCCAATTTCGTCATAAAAAGAGGATGACTTACTTCCAAACATGGAGATTTTATGGATCTCTGGATCCCTACTTGGTGGCGAACGGGATTTTCCAAAGCACTTGGCTTTCATCGCTGAACCCCATTGCAGCGTCTACTCAGGAGAAGCGTCTACGAGAGGAGCGAATCAATTGAATGCGATCAACAGCTGCTGGTTGAAGAACAGGTGAAGTCGCAGTAGATGGGTCAGGCAGACGCCATCTTGACATTTCATTCACCAAACACTGCAGTTGCGTTCCAGTAGTTGGGATAGCTGATTGAAAGCCCAGAGTTTGGTGCTGTTGGGAACTTGACAAAAATCCAAGGTTCAGGGATGCGACTTGGTGAAGTGTGGGTGTGAGGACATCTCAAAGACGGCATCCTTCTCTTCGGTGGTGCCAACTGAGGAGCGCGATGCGAAGCGGCGGAACGCAGTTGAGACGTTGCAAAGACTAGCAGCTGGTAACCCAGTGCGGTAACCAGTGGTTAGTATATTGATATAAAGGTTATTCATGGATATCATTAAATATACTGTTTTTAGTATACTCACATAGTTGTTATTCATAGTTATTCATGGTATAACAGTTATTTTTCAATCTGAAGGTTCCACCAGCCTGTGATGAATGTGTGACGGCTCGGAATCAGCGACTCATCTACATTGAGCTGACATGTATCCCCCAACTCATCATGATAAAGGTCGATGAATGTTGGCATCCACCAGATATGCCATGACAATAACCGGAGTTCTTTTCCATAGGAGGATGGCAACCAATCCATCCAGGAAGCTGTGGATGGATTGGATGGCTTGAACGGCCATGACCAGCTTGGCTCATCAGCTTGTGAGGACTCTGAGATGTCGGAGGAAGACAACCCTGGCTCCAGCCTGAGACACTGCACCAGCCACAGGAACCTTATAGCCAGGCAGCTGAGTTGGTTTATAACAGGAGAGCTAGCAGTCTTGGATGATTTTGGTACATGCACTGGTCACGTGGCCTGTTGGCTTAGAATCGTGGGGCGACTTGCTTTGTTCATCGTTGACCCTCTGAATTTATTCGCTGGTTTCCCTGCTACATTTGTTCTTTTCGGACCGGAAACTGAGGATAGCTTATCAACAATTCCCCTATCGTTGATGGTAAACCTTGTTAGGGACGACCCAAATCCACGGAAAAATGGCGTCTAGATGAACATCCCAGAAGAGCTTTCAATTCCATTCATTCTTGGGATGTGAAGTCAACTTGGCATCCAAAGTGTTGACCCTGCCAAGACCAGGTTGTCTTAGTTGTGATTTTTCCCATCCGCAAAGGTTTTCCAATCTCTGTGTGTCGACTGTCCGCTAAGGAGATCATCAGGCGACGCGTATTGAAGGGTCGTGTCACTGGTGGATGGGTGTAGCATCAGCCAAGTTGACCTCTGGCAGATTGATGTGGAAATGGAAAACCACCACATTTTTTCAGGAAACCCGGAGATACCATCCTTGAATGGGTGATTTTCCAATGCCAGGTGAGCATCTGAGGGATAACTATGCGTGTCATTCAATTCTGGTGTATTGGACCATGCCTGGAATTTTGCTCAGATGAATGGCAGATGCCACGTTGGAAGATTGCAAAATCATGATGGCACTTGTCTGTTGAATTTTGGAACATGCCAAAGTGCCAGCAGCTTCTAATGTCGGTGTCTTCTCTGTGTGGTCATCTGCACACTGCTTCCAGTAGGTGACGGGTCCTCTTGCTGCCTACGCAGCCTATGCGCAAGATGCTCGAGAACTTTCTGGACATCAGATGCTTATACTTTTCACAAGCCTTGGAAAGTCTGAGATTGTGAGCACTTTTTTGTGGTTTCAGCTTTGTCACTCAACATGCGTAGACTGGAAGGTCCCATTAAAGGAGCCCATTCTGTTGACCCATAGTAGCCATGTTTGTTGGAAAGAACTCAATTCTGTCCAACCTCTTTGACATTGAATCCTGAATCAAGAAGACTGTGCGCATATGGAAATGAGTTGAAATGAGTGCTGCGTCCATTTGTTTCACAAGATATGCAACAGTTCGAGTATCGCTGCCAGGAATACCGGAGGTTTCCTTTGAAGAAACCATGCAGGCAGGAATGTCATGCAGGAATAAGCGATGAACAGAACCCGTGTATATAGGATGTATTGTTGACACCACACGCCAATATGGGTACCTGAGAGTGAGACTTTCAGAGCAGCAGCTCAGGGTAGATCGCTGTAACTGTAACTACCACTTATGAATCAATCTGACATACAATCAGATCGACCCTTACTGGAATAAATCTGCAATGGAATGCCTGATGTACATTCCAGTTATGTAAGCAGCGCACTGGAATAAATCTGCAATGCATACATACTGATACTGCATACTCGATTCCTGTGTCACAGTGTATGTTGGGTTGTCGATCATCAGCCTGGCTAAACGGATGGTCAGCAAGGCAGAAGCGGGGAACAAGAGACCGCATATGCAGCAGGCGGTGGGCTTTTGATCGCCACGTTGGTTGATTGGTTGGTTGATTCATGGCTTGAGTTGCTTGAGTTGCTTTGAACATGTTTTGCTTTGTTTCCTTGGGTTGCTTTGTTTCTTAGTTCCTGTATCAGCTCATGGGGCTATGGCACCCTGGGAAACGGGTGGCAAACAGTGGACTACGGGGCTGCAGGCGGTGTTTCAGAACTCGGCTGACATGAAGCAGGCAGAGTGCCCGTGTGCTTCAGTGTGGTCAGGTTTCTGTTGTACTGCCGGGTATGACTTGGGTCCCCTGACATGGTGGTTTATGTCCTGTCCCCTCGGATACTCAGCTCCCATGAGCATCACTTTGCATCTTGATACATCCATAAATGGTGAACCTTTCAAGCAAATCAGTTTTTGAGAGAAAGCATGGGCTTGGAAGGAACACCCTGGCTGAACTCGGTTGAATCTGCAGGCTGTTCGTGCTGAGTTGATGAAGGAAAAGGGTGGCTTAGCTCAAGCAGTTTGGCTTCCAGTTCATGTGACAAACTCCAGCGACTAAAGGATACTGAAGGTGTGTCATTGAGCTATGGCTAGCTGCGGCATGGGGAATCCCATCTGACCAAGATGTGGCGGGGCATCCATAAACTTGGAACACAACACCCGTATTCGTTGGGGTTGATTGGATACTTGGATCTGGCGACTTTGGCTGTTTAAGATTCCTTGATCATTTGGTCATTAGAATGTTGAGTGATGATTACCTTACTTTATTTTGCATGCAATCATTCTGTATGTCCCCCTTCCTGGGAGCATATGCATTTCAAGCCGCAAGGGATTTGGTACACAAAGTGACCAGACGGAAAATCATTATCGGATGTACTAGGCTTTTGGTTCAAATTAGTTTGGAACTGTTTCGATCATTGAGACGTCAGGTAGAAGCTGGGGTCGGGGCTGGACTTAGATGCTGCTTTTGAATGCCATAAACCAATTCTCAAGCGCTTTGTTTCAAGGAAATCATCAGCAATGCGAGCACCACAAGCACCACTCAGGTTATGACGTCAAGAACTTCTACAAACAAAGCGGCTGCTTTCAGCTGATTGCACGTCATATATGGTCACCAAGCTGCAGCTATAGAGTTGGCAGGGGAGCACCCAGGGAAGTGCGAGGCCTCAGCATGGATCAGCCTGTGCGCTGGGTCTCGTTTTGCACCTGGAAGTCCCATGGGCTGACGATCCACCTGAAAGCAGGGATGGTGCACTGCAATGCCCATGTCCATGCGAAAACCGAGGTTTGAAAATATCACCATCTTTGTCATTGGCGTCTATGCAATTTGGATGGCCGTTGATACCGATCTCAACGACGCGGAAACTTGCCTTGCTATGTGGGGCATGTCCAACCTTGGACAGGACCAAGGCGGTGATCTGTTGATGGAACAAATCCGGCATCACTTTGGCATCACTTTGGGCTCGGTATTCTTTGAACCATTTCATGGCAAACTTCTTCACATGGTGAAGATGAACAAACGCGCTTTCCGTGCATTTTTTTCGGCCGTGCATTTGTCACACCCTGTTGGCAGGGGCCGTGGTTCTTGCCAACATACCCCCATAATCAGTCGGCGAACCTGATCGACGCCATCAGTGGCATCAGTAGTTGTAGGCAAGCTTAAGAATTCCACTTGGTTACATAGCCTACAGCCATTGTTTGCATAGTTGGCTACTAGTTGGAGTAGGCTATAGGCTATGTAACCTATGGCTATAAATCAATCTATAGGCAATGAAACCAATGGCTATAGCCAGCTGATAGTTAGCAATCAAAGCAATCTGGTTTATCCTCCAGTTCTCCACAGTTGCTCCAGTTGTAACCTCCCCACTGGCGATCAAACATATGACTTCGGTGTTACACTGTTGCATGATTTTGGCCATGGTGGATCTACCGGACGAACCAATCCCATCAGCCCCGAGGAAGTCATTACTGACGCGGATCCAGTTTTCTTCATCGCGGAGCAGATCTTTTGCTCCTATTTTTTTTTAGAGCTGGTCTTTCAGCTGAGAAGAGTTGCAACTTTGGGATCCCCTTGGCACAGTGGACCCCTTCAACTTATCTGTTTGTTCCACAAGGTTTCAGAGGTCAGGTTGCAAGTGACCTGTTTTGACGAGACCATTCTCCCCTTAGCTGGTCTCACTGAAGCTCAGGTCATCCGCTTTGGTGCTTTCCAGCGGAAGATTAATTGTCTCAGAGATGCCTGGTTCGTTTTCGATCTCCTACTGGTCGTCAGCATGATCCTGGAAGCTCTGCTCCAAGTTGCGCGCTGGGTTACGCAAGATTGACTGGGCCATGATGAACAACGATTAAAGTGAGGATTAATGTGAAATGAAGTTACTATCAATGATGAATGGCTGTTACCAAAGTCAAGCATTAACCAATGATGAATGATGAATGATTAACCACATCTAATGATTGTCATTCACCCCATATGATGATTGACTACCATAATCGACAGTGATTTTTTCAGCATTACGATTATCTTATTATCAGCTACTATTCACAAAGCCATCACCGATTGTCGGTGATGTATGGTAAAGCAACACTTGCTCATGCATGAATCCCTATTGCGTGTTGACCATCAGTGATTCATCATCAAGGAGGTTCTGGCACAGGAAGGAACTGGTTGCCGAATGGCTTCATCCCGAGGGACTGGGCTGTTTAATGATGGTGAACGACTGCTGAAAGTTTGTCAATAGTGGCAAGTTAGTACGTGTTGATTGTTGATGACTCTCTAAGATGGTTGATCACTAGCACAACGGCATCATCAATCATTAACAGCAGTGATATTACATATTGACATGAGTCATTTGTGATGGATAGCGATGCACCACCCATGATGGTGGTTTGACCATGATCAGTGGCAGCTACTGGCTGCTCAAAGCTTCCCAGCTGATGATCGCTGCCACCGGTGGCCAGCTGTCGCCAGGAAACGTGGGTGATGACCTTGGTTCTGATGATCACCGGCGAAGGGGGCAACAGCGGACTGCTGGGCAATGCCTCGATCTTGCGATTGGCGAGGCCATGACCTGATGGGTTGGTGGGTCAACGAGCCAGTCCTGAACGGTAGTACTGGTGGCTAAGGGTGGCTGGGAATGAACCAGATGCTGATTGCAAGGTGTTCAGCGGAACCCAATCAGTTGAGTATCATGAATCTGACATGTCACAGGCTGTCGCAGGCTGCCGGTGAAATCAATGGATCACCTATGAGAATCCATTCAGCACCATTGGCAGGGATGGACAGTTATTACACCGCTACCAGAGCCGAAATCATGGATCCTTTGGTCACCTGGTGCCGTCGCATCCGACGGTTGATCGGTTTTGGTGGTCTCTTTTAGCAACCGGTTGATCAGCTTGTTGAGTTGGGTCCTACAACAACAACAAGAACAACAACAACAACAACAACAACAACAACAACAACAACTACTACTACTACTACTACCACCACCACCTGTTTTCATTTTTTAGATTCTTTTTGGGCAATTGTGGGATTAGCCTTTTTCCCCCAATGCGATCGATCCTCCTCGTGTGATGTGCATTGAAGTGATGGAGAGGTTGATCTACAACCATGATCCCCACCAGGTACATGATTGAACTTGTTGGGGTTATGGGCCGCTCCTCACATTGTTAAAAACTTAAACCCCTCCGGTGCAAATGTCAGATTGCTTTCTCAAGGGCAGTGTCTAGTTTAGTATTAATGGGAAGGGACGAGATTGACATCCAAATTTACCGCAAGGATGATATTGAGTGTCATCATTTTCAGCATCACAATGATCCTTGTGATCAAACGAACAAACAAATGAAGCGATGCTGCGAGGCTGATGCGTCTGTCGCGCCTGTTCCGCATGGTCAGATTATTGCACTTGGGCAGCACATTCTTTTTCCGCACGTTGTTGCACGTTGGATTGAGACCACGGGTTACGTCTTCTCCGAAGATCCGGGAATGCCTCACACCCCTGGAACCATGGGGTGAATCCAATGATCAAAGATGTACATACAAATGAGAACACATGAAAACAATGTGATTGAACACAATTCAAACCGCTACTGAATAAAGCTCATGAACATTTGTTTCAAACATACAATCTCTTGTAGCGTTTCGATCGCCACTAAGCACCTCTGAGGAGAATGGTGCCGGAGCTGCTGATTCTGGTGAAGGTGCAGAAATCTGAGTGGCCTTAAGTGGTCACATCTTCCATCCCCGGTGGTTTCTCAAGTCATAGGGGTACCCCCAGTAATCATCCAATATTGACCACTTGTATAAACGAACCATTTTTGGGGACCCCTAAGGCTTGAGAAACCACCAATTGGGAGGTAAAAATTGACATTTTCGGGCGATCGAAGTCACTGGATCTGGAATTTCTGTGGTCTGATGCTTCAGACTTTTTGGCAGTGAACCCAGAGGCCATTGCTGCAGCTATGCGGTCGGTGGGCTTCACCTTGCTGTTGCTGGTCATTGTGCTGTATGTCTTGGGCTTAGCATGTCTGCACGTTTGGAAGTTCCGCGTACGTTTTCCACCATTTCAAAACTCAGCTTCAGATCCTGTTTTTTGTTGATGGCACATTTATATAAATATATGTCAGATTGGACTACTGGATGTCTTTTTGTTACCCAAAAGATGTATCCACAAAGGCCCTTGAAGGCTCAAAATGGCGGATGAAACTACTGAGGAACATCTTTTCCCCGCAAAATGGATCTGCGAAATCGTTCCGCGCATTTCAACTGAACCCCAACACTAGGATCTAGAGGCGCTGCCACAGGGGCATGAGGCCGAGGCAGAATTGGAAGATGACTTGCGCAATCAGTTGAAATGCGCGAAACGATTTCGCAGATCCATTTCCGTGGCACGGGAAAAAAAGGAGGCAGACCCTGAAGGTTGCAAACCTCAGCCATAAAGGCTTGTTCATACATGGCGTACCCCTGTAGCTTATGAGTTTCCCTATTAGTGATGATCATTGAACTGGTTGGTTAAGGGGTCCATGACCATGGACAAACCCATCCAACCCTTGCGAAAAGCTGAGGTCTTTGGCATAGGCTTCACGCAACTCCTCCGAGGCGCCTTTTGATGGCAAACTGCATCCAGAAATGGCCGTGGGTCGAGGCTTTTACCAAGTTTCTTGGGAGAAGACAATGGTGAATGATAATGAATGATAGGGATAATCCACCCAACTTTCATGAGGGATAATCGCCAACAAACTCATGGGGAAAACAAAGGTTAATGATGGGGGAACCAAGGGTACAGGGTGAACTGACCCATAGCCCAATATCAGCTGAACGTGGAAGGAAAATCCCACAAAGCCAGCTACTTGTGGAGGCACATGGATTTTTTGCAGAGCTGTTGGCCAGTTTTTGTTCGATTCGTTTTGCAGTTGAAGGGTGGGGGGCCTCTGCTGTGTCCTTTGGTGACGACATGAAGCAGTATTGCCATGAGGGTAGCCAGCAACATTTTCATATCGACATGGTCAGCTACCCATTGTTGTTGTTGCACCTATCTCAAGGCATGCCATTCCATAGACCAATCATCTGAGTCGTTTTAAGCTGTGGTTTGTGATGCTTTGGCGCACGTGGGTGTTTCTCAAAACAGAGTACCCCCAATTGTCATCCTTTGTCTTCATCATTTTTTCGTAGTAGTAAAGCAACCATTTTTAGTAACAAACTGAACAAACCAACCATTTTTTGGGGTTCCCGATTCTGAAAAACCACCAGCTTTTGCTTCAGTGCCCCCTATGACTTTGCCATCGCCAGGCAGTGCTCTGGGCAGTGACAGCTTTCCAGGCTAAGACCAGGGTCTCATTTGAATCGCCATGGCGGACAGCATCTCCATGGGTTGGTTCCCATGGTTTCTTTTAGATGGGGGCTGTCTCAAGCCAGTTTGGGACCCCCAAAGTTATGGTTGGTTCATTACTATGAAGATTGATGAAAACTGGGGTACCCTATGACTTGAGAAACCAACAGATGATGAATAGTTGTGAGATTTGGGATCCTTTGAAAAACATCCATTTGGTGAACTTTTTCGATCATGGTTGCTACTTAAACAAATCATAAAGATGGCACAACACACCACACAAGATTGTTCATGTAGACGGGACAACACGGTCGATTTTGCGTCTAAAACTATCGTGAGGTCATCACGGTGTCGATGACCAGTAACGGTTCATCAGCCAGTCCAAGATTAGTGAGCCAGCAATATCCCGGTGATGGCTGACGAACGGTTCGTATCACCAGTGATTGAGACAGTGGATCCTTTGCTTCAAACTTATCAGCTTGGTGCGGGTTACAGATTGTCTCCTGGCAAGTTCGGCTTTGACACTGGCGGGCAACCCACACAAAGGGTACATGGGGACATCATTTATGGCATAAGGGTAAGCGGGGACAGGGCGATGTCCCCAGAGAGTTGAAATGACTCCGACTCCTCCCTTGTCACCAGCTCCTTCCTCGCCCAGTACACCCAGGAAGTCCTAAATTTTGTGGTTTCCAAATTGAACATGATCCATTTTAGATATCTTTTGGATGATGGCCACTTTTGAAACTGATTCAGGAACGATAATCTCGTCATTTTCGCAAGTCGTTGAGTTCCTGAGCTCGAATTCTTGAGTGGAAAAGCCACCACACACTTGGTATCAGTGTTCGCCAACTGCTGGGTACATGTAGATGAAAGTCCGAAACTGTACCACCAACTGTTGGGATTTCTCACTGGTTCAACATCTCAGCCACCAGTGGAGCACCTGGTTGACCCTTCACCGCTCAGCGGTTACGGAGATCTGTAGGTGTGTTGATCTCCATGCAGAGTCTGTTTCTACACGCGACGCTACTGGACTCGATCTCAGAACTGCAGCTTGGTAGCGAAAATGGATCTTGTTTGGTGGATTGATCAATGGTTGGTAAATGGTTGGCCAATGGTTGACCAATGGTTGACGATTGCTTGATCAATGGTTGATTAATGGCTAATTTATGGTTGCTAGTGCGGGATGTAGTGGTGAAAACCTATTGGATGGACATGGGAAAAAGGATGAAACATTGCAGTGAAACGGAACTCAAGCCCGAAAAGGGGCACAAGTTGTGAAGTCGAGGTCAGCAGAACCAGCTGTGATCAAGCCTAACTTGAACGGACCAGCAATTTTGAAGCCAAGAACTCTGGTGATGCTTAGTATCAGTCCAGCTTCACGGGAGAAGTGTCACAGATATAGTAGCTGAACAAATGTACAAAACCTGATCTGGGCACAACATTGGCACGCTCAGGGTTGCTGATTTCATCGTCCAAGAACAGTTCCTCGCATTGGCTTTGCTCTATGCATTCTTGGCGGAACACTCAGATCCTGAGTTCGGAGTCTTTTGTGGCCAATGCTGCAAAGTTTATCATCATTTGGGATCATTGAAATAATGGGAATCAGCCGCTACGCTCCGTGATAGGAGTGTTTGGGCCTTTGCTTCCTAGCGAACCTTTGGAGACCACCTAAGAGACACGCGGTGGACAGTTTCGTAATGAAGGGGCTGTGTGCATTTTCTTTGGTGATTTACCGGGGCAGGCCCGCGGCGGACCCGAGGCGGACCCGCAAAACGTGGGAAACACCATGTCGTTTTGTCGACGGCAGACCCGGTCCGCCGACTGCGGACCTGCTTTACATGCAAATGTAGGTGACGGGGCGATGCAATGGGGCACGGTCATGTGATATTTGCATGCCAGCATCTACAGCGGCAACCATTCTCCGGGCGCCAATCTAGAATGGCAGCTCATCTATAGAAGTCATGCGGCCGTGGCGCCGTTTCTCGCGTGCTCTCACCTAGGTACGTGGGCGCATGTAGTTTGGAGTTGTGATCGCTCTCCGCTTAGGCATCTTCGGCCTTGCGCTCCAACATCAGGGATTGCGCGCAGATTCGGGTGGCGCTCCGATCTCACGATCCTTGGTTATTTAGCTCAGGTGCAGAAAGCGCTATGGGCTGCTCGTCACCAGGACTCATAATCGGGCGCGACTCACTCTCAAAGCAGCTGCAGCCCCAGTGGCCGAGTGGCCATCGGTGGGACGACATGCTATGGAGGAGCGCTGCCGCCGACAGCTGTCCAAGGTGGGAGTGAAGATGCCGGCCATGGTCACTTATAACCAAAAGGTGATGATCAAGGCCAAGTGGTGGCACAAGAAGGAAGGCCAGGGCTTTCCAAGTCCATACCTTCAAGCTGTGGTGAAGGGACCAAGTCCTTTGATGCACAATGGTTGGGTGGTGCGTGACCTGAAGCACTAAGGTTGTGTGCCTTTTCGCAGGCTTTGCGTGCCTACTAAGGCCCTGCTTGGGTCTCCGGCTGCTTTGCGGCCACCCTGCAGTTTTGTCGGCTTTGGGGGGCGGCGCTTGGCGGCGATGCTGCGCAGCGCTCTTTGTGGTGCTGCGTCCAAGATCTGCTTACCAACATGCTTACGACGGCGGACTCCCTGATTCTCACTTCCAAACAGTTGCTGGATCTCAAGAAAAGCATGTTAGTTCAACAAGGCATCGAGCCTAACCCCGGTCCTCAAGTTGCCCAGATGCATGTGTGTACACGGTCAACGCCCAGTCTGGGAACGGTGTGCGGGCCCTTTTGGATTTTGCTGCTGCTGCCCGGAACCAAGAGCTGTGTGTGTTCGGGCTTCAAGATACTAGGCTTTCGCTTGCCGAAACTAGTGCTCTTCACAGGGCTGCCAGGAAAAGAGGTTTCAAGTTTTTTCACACCTCCGGGCCAGTGTCTGCTGATCGCTGGCAAGCTGATCGCCGCAATGTTGGCGTGGCCTGGCTTGTGGACAGGCGCCTCAGCGCCAGTGCGCCTCAGGGGATCTGCGGTACCTCGAGCCAGCTTCTGGGGCTCTGGGTTGAAGGTTGGTTCCTTTCTACTTTTTTTGCTCTTCCTGATGGTTCTCATCATGATAGCCACCCTGGTTCAGATCTGGGTCATTTGGTTCATCAAATCAAATGTATGTTGAACAGGGTCTCCATGTTTTTCCGTGGTTCATGTGTGGGGGTTCCAATATCACTCCTGAAGAATGCATCCTCCCCGAAGTGTTTTCTGACATAGGGGGAGCATTCTCGCCATCCATGAGCCCACCCAGTGGAATGGCGCGCGGGAAATCGATTGGAACGTCGCCAATTGTGTGGGTGGCATCCCAAGCAGCCCTAACAAGGTTCAGTATTATTTTGCAGATCACATCGCCCTGCGCGCAGGGCTTTCCATCACTCCAAAAGACCTTCAGGTGCAAGTGCTTCAGAAAGGGCCGGCCTGGACGAAGCCTCAGCACCTATCGTCGCAGGAATGGATTCAGTTGCTTGCTCGCATTTGGGAAAGTGAACAACTTGCCGCTCCGGTTATTGTTATCTTGGCAGACCCCAATCTCTCCTCCAATACGGTTACGGTTTGGGATCTTTTCATTAAACAAGTCAATCGGTTGATCAAGTTGGCTTTTCAGCATGTTTTGGTTGGCCCCCCTGCTGGTGCGGACCTTAGCTCTCTCAAGCGCTGCGCCTCCACCAGCCAAGTGAAGGGAACCATGCCCTCACTCCAAAGCCGGGCTGCCCGTCGAGCTAACCCCGTCTTCCAGCGAGGAGACATGCGGGTTGCCAAACTCAGGAAACGCGTGGCTCGGCCTCGCGAACTGCAACGAGCTTACCGAGATGAGCAAACCAGGCCTGGTCATAGCCTCAGAGGTTCCGTTAAGGGGCTGCTCAAAAAACTCAGGATGTCCGCTGAGACAAGTCAAAGGGATATCCATTTCTCTTTGCAAGAGGCCAAAGCGGAACTTGCTGCTGCAGACAAATCCTTGCGAGCCCAGCGGCTTCAGAACTGGCGGAATATTTGTCTGGCGGATGTCAAGTTTGCTAGCAAATGGTCGAAAAACAGGAATCTTCCGGTGTCGGTTGTTTCCAATGGCTTTGTGGCCCACAACCCCCAAGATTGTGTTTCGGCGTTAGAAGATTTTTGGGATCAGTTCTGGCAACAGCAGGGTGGTGTGGTGAGGGGTTGGCAATGTTGCCTATTGTTGTTTGGGAGACCTTCGTTTGCTTGGCCCATACATGGGCTGAAAGCATTGAGCTGCCTGATGGATTGATTCAGGCGATAACGGTTTTCATTCCCAAAAATTTTAAAATCTCCAACAATAGTGTTGCTGTGCAACACCTCAGACCAATCACCATCCTTTCGGGGCGGTGGCGCTTGTGGATGCGTGCCTGGTTACAGACCAGCCAAATGCAAAACTGAGTCAGACCATCTTGCCGGAAGAAGTCTCTTATGGCGCTGGTTGTGACTCCCAAGTTGCTGCCAGCAGAATTCTCGACAGTTATAGCCGCCATGGTTTTATAGTTTCGTTGGATTTCAGCAAGTGCTTTGTTCTTCTCAGACCACAGCTTTGTGGTCCATTCCTGCGGCAGGCAGGTTGGAGTAGTCAGATGTCATCCTTAGTCAGCCTTCTCTGGTCATCCCACCAACGATGGTTATGCTATGATAATTGCTGTCATCATGAGGTTTTCGTCCCCCGGTTGACGTTGCCTCAAGGTGATCCGCTCGGTCCCTTAGTTGCAAGCCTTTTCATGACGGCCGGACTGAGGCAGGTTCAGAGCTTGGCAGTCCCTGGCCCAGTTAAAACCCAGGTTTGGATGGAGGACCGGACTGTGGTCGCCTCTAGTGCAGAGAATCTTCATCAGCAAGTCACCGCCTGGACCGAGTGGAGTGCCTCAGTCGGCCTGGCTGAGAATTTGGAAAAGGTTGAGGCGTGCTGTGAAAACCCCAGTCGGGTGGGTGAACTTAGCGCCTTGTTTGAACCCTCTGCTGTGAAAACGGAGGTCGCATTCCTTGGTGTTGCTTCTGTCTCCAAGAGGCGAAAAAAAAATGTCGAAGTGGAAACTGAAAGGCTGAAATCTATTAAGGAGATGGTTCGTACCTTAGCTTCCCTTCAGCTTCCAAGTTCAGTTTTCTATCGCTACTGCAGAATCTTCGCCATCAGTCGGTGTGGGTATGGTTGGTTAGGCCGACAACTTCCGCTGTCGGATGCTCGCAAAATTTGGAAGGCCATGAAAGCTGCCTCAGGGGTTGCTCGTGCTGCCAACGAGTGGACACAAGCTCTTGTTTGTGGAGGTTTGAGTCGCCTGCGTCTGCTGCGAATTGGTCGCAGCTTCTATCGCCAAGGGTGCCAGTGGAACGCTGCCCTAGGCAGTCCTGTTCGCACTCTGCGAACCTGGATGGCTAGTCATTTGCGGTCTGAGTCCCAGCCTTGGATTTGGATTCATCAACACGCTGAAACCACGTTCGATCTCTTTGCTGCGGAGTTCAACACAGAAACTGCTCGCCACAGTGCGCGGGCTCATTGGAGGATATGGGCCTGCGATCAAGTTTTGCAGACCTCGAGGAGGGACGTGACAGATATGCTCACAAGTTTCACTTGAGGCATTCGAACAAGTGGCGTGGACTGGCATTCGGCGTATGGCTGACTCCGATGCCGCGGCCCGAGCTTTCGCATTTGGAGCGGCGTGGAGCCCTGCTTCGCTGCATCGCCAAAGCCAGGCCAATACTACCTGCCTTTGGTGTTCTCACCTTGGTACGTCGTGTTGGACCTGTGATCACTCACTTGCGCTCCAACATCAGGGATCGCGCGCAGAATCGGATGGCGCTCCGATCTCACGATCCTTGGGTGCCTGGCTCAGGTGCAGAAAGCATTCTGGGCTGCTCGTCGCCAGGACTCACTGGGTGCAGCTGCTGCGGTTTTTGACCGCGCAAGGGGTTTTGACCTGTCGGCAGGTTCTGCCTGCCACCACTAACGTTCTGTGCCTCTTCGCTGGCTTTGCCTGCCTCTACTAAGGCCTTGCTTTGGTCTCCGGCTGCTCTGCGCCCGTGCTGCCGCTTCGTCGGCTTGGCGGCGGCGCTGCGCAGCGCTCTTCGTGGTGCTGCGTCAAAGATCTACTTACCAACATGCTTACGACGGCGGACTCCCTGATTCTCAATTCCAGACAGTTGCTGGATCTCAAGAAAAAATCCCAGTCGGATGAGTGAGCTTAGCTCCCTCTTTGAACCCTCTGCTGTGAAAACGGAGGTCGCATTCCTTGGTGTTGCTTCTGTCTCCAGGAGGCGGAAACATGTCGACGTTGAAACTGAAAGGCTGAAATCTATTAAGGAGATGGTTCGTACCTTAGCTTCCATTCAGCTTCCAGGTTCAGTTTTTTATCGCTACTGCCGAATATTTGCCATCAGTCGATGTACTTATGGTTGGTTGGGCCGACTGCTGCCGCTGCAGGATGCTCGCAAAATTTGGAAAGCCATGAAAGCTGCTTCGGGAGTTGCTCGTGGTGCCAATGAGTGGACACAGGCTGTTATTTGTGGAGGTTTGAGTCACCTGGACTGTGTCCAGGGTACCGCGCTGCTGCGGATTGGTCACAAGCTCTGTCGCCAAGGGTGCCAGTGGAACGCTGCCTTCGGCAGTCCCGTTCGCACTCTGCGAACCTGGATGGCTAGTCATCTGTGGTCTGAGTCCCAGCCTTGGATTTGGATTCATCAACACAGTGGAACCACGTTGGATCTCTCCGCGGCGGAGTTCCACACAGAAACTGTTCGACGCACTGTGCGGGCATTGCAGGGTTTGGGCCTTCGATCAATTTTTGCAGACAAAGAGGAGGGAAGTGACAGATTGCTCGCAAGTCTCTCTCGAGACCTTCGAACAAGTGGCGTGGACTGGCATTCGGCGTATGGCTGACTCCGATGCCGTGGCCCGAGCCATCGTATTTGGGGCGGCGTGGAGCCCTGCTTCGATGCGTCATCAAAGCCAATACTTCCTGCCTTTGGTGTTCTCACCTTGGTACGTGGGAGCATATTGCCTGGACCTGTGATCATTCACCGCTTTGACCTGTTCGGCCTTGCGCTCCAACATCAGGGATCGCGCGCAGATTTGGATGGCATTCCGATCTCAAGATCCTTGAGTACCTGGCTCAGGTGCAGAAAGCATTCTGGGCTGCTCGCCGCCAGGACTCTTAAGTGGCTGGCCCTGCCAGCTTTGCGCTCGCTGCGTGCAGCTGCTGCTTCTTGACCACTCTGGGTTTTTGACCTGTCACTCAGGTTCTGTGCCTCTTCGCAATCTCTGCCTGCGCCTACTTAGGCCTTGCTTAGGTCTCCGGCTGCTTTGCGGCCGTGCAGCAGCTTCGTCGGCTTGGCGGCGGCGCTGCGCAGCGCTCTTCGTGGTGCTGCAGCAAAGTTCTACTTTGCCAACATGCTTACCAGGAGGCGGAAACATGTCGACGTTGAAACTGAAAGGCTGAAATCTACTAAGGAGATGGTTCGCGCCTTAGCTTGCATTCAGCTTCCAGGTTCAGTTTTCTATCGCTACTGCAGGATCTTTGCCATCAGTCGATGTACTTATGGTTGGTTGGGCCGACTGCTGCCGCTGCAGGATGCTCGCAAAATTTGGAAAGCCATGAAAGCTGCTTCGGGAGTTGCTCGTGGTGCCAATGAGTGGACACAGGCTGTTATTTGTGGAGGTTTGAGTCACCTGGACTGCGTCCAGGGTATACCACACTGCTGCGGATTGGTCACAAGCTCTGTCGCCAAGGGTGCCAGTGGAACGCTGCCTTCGGCAGTCCCGTTCGCACTCTGAGAACCTGGATGTCCAGTCGTCTGTGGTCTGAGTCCCAGCCTTGGATTTGGATCTCTCCGCCGCAGAGTTCCACACAGAAACTGCTCGACGCATTGTGCGGGCTCATTGGAGGGTTTGGGCTTTCGATCAATTATTTTGCAGACAAAGAGGAGGGAATTGAGAGATTGCTCACAGGTCTTTCTCGAGACCTTTGAACAAGTGGCGTGGGCTGGCATTCGGCGTGTGTCTGACTCCGACGCGGCGGCCCGAGCCATCGCATTTGGAGCGGCGTGGAGCCCTGCTTCGATGCATCATCAAAGCCAGGCCAATACTTCCTGCCTGTGATGTTCTCACCTCGGAACATGGGAGCATATTGCTTGGACTTGTGATCATTCACCGCTTAGGCCTGTTCGGCCTTGCGCTCCCACATCAGGGATCGCGCGCAGATTTGGATGGCATTCCGATCTCAAGATCCTTGTATACCTGGCTCAGGTGCAGAAAACACTCTGGGCTGATCGACGCCAGGACACTTAAGTGGCTAGCCCTGCCAGCTTTGCGCTCGCTGAGTGCAGCTGCTGCGGTTTCTTGACCGCTCTGGATTTTTGACCTGACGGCAGGGTCGGCCCGGCACCCCCCAG
>VSDK01021234.1:90984-131922 GCA_009767595.1 Symbiodinium kawagutii
GCTTGCCCCTGCTGAGGCCTTGCTTAGGTCTCCGGCTGCTTCCCAGCCGTGCTGCAGCTTCGTCGGCTTGGCGGCGGCACTGCGTCGGTGCGCTGTGCGTTTTTGCGCTGTGCGCTCTGCATCAAAGCTCTCTCTTACCAACATGCTTAGCCATCGAGCGAGCGGCCCCGACTACAGCTGCCGATGGTGGGCTGATCGTTGTTTTCACAACGGTCAGTGCGAGGCTCGTTACCAATACCCCTTCTGGGGCTGCATGTGTGACAAAAAAACACAAAACCAAAACAAAAAAGAAGAAAAGCAAAAAAAGAATAAAAAAGAAGAAAAACAAAAAAACCCAGAAAAAAGAATTCACGACAGTGACGGAAACGCTACGAGCCAAAAAGAAAAACAAAAAGAGACGGTCACGCAGTGGTCGAAACAAGAGCGCGGGACTTCCCGCGTCACCAAGGCAGAAAAAAATGAAACGGCCAAGAAGAGGTCGAAACAAGAGCGTGGGGGTTCCCACGTCACCGTCACGAGATCGAAAACTCAGTTACTAGGTTGGTTCTTCCTCCTGTGGTTGCTGTCGATGCCGAGCTCTACTAGTGCCTTGGATCTGCAGTTTAGACCTGGCCCTTTGGGCCTCCACGGGACACGGGCGCTCGGTGTGCTTAGCCATGGCGCTGCTTGCTGCGGGAACTTCTCCGTGGTTGCAGCCGATGCTGAGCAGCTGCAGCGCGGAGCCAGCAGTGACTACGATGAGCCTTGGGCCTCGATTGCACATAATGTTGAGGTACTGGCTTGCTCTGTGTCAAACTCCCCCCCTTTCATGGTTCATTGGTTTTATGCTTTGGCTGGGATGCACCATTAAGGTTGGGCAATTCTTTGATCCCCCAAAAGGTCCCCGTAGGAAGTTGATATGTGGGTGCCGTTTTGTTGGGCGACAAAGGAAAAAGCATGTGCGATGCAAATCCAAACACCGAAGGAATTTGCGTCAGTGCCGTAAGCTCAGACTCAAGTCTCACTCCTATGGCATTCCCGTGGTTCGCTATCACCGGAAAACATGTTGTGACTCACTTTGGCCAGATATGTCTCCTGCCTACCTTGACTTGCTCAAAAGCGATCGGTTGGATGGAGGAGGCTACTCCAAGAAAACCCCTTGGGTCCCTAGACGTCGCAAGGGCAACAAGGCTGCTGAAAGCAATGCAGCCAACGCTCACACCCGTGACGTCATAGCTGTACTGAAGCAGTGTTTGAACCACGGTGTCTCTATGAGTGACGTGTGGGCCTTTCTGCAACAGAAAGTTCCTCCTCAACGCAAACCTGCAAAAGTCAAAAAGACCAAGCAGAAGCCGTCCCCGTCTGCTTCTGGACCTGGAACCCACACTAAGGCCCAGGTTCGTCAGTGGACGGATCACCGAGGAAACAATCATGAATATTCTATTGATGAATCAGGTTGGTGGACTTGGTTAGGTCCTGCGCCTGCTGCCAAACCACCGCCCACTGCAGAAGTCACAGCCAAACCTTCTTCGACTACTACTGGTCGGGACAGTTGCTGGGTCACAAACTTACGAGTCTCCGATTGGGATTCGGTCTGTGCCCCAAAGTTGGTCTCTTTCCCCAGAGTCCGTGCTGCCATCAAAGCTGGCAAGGAGATCCCCGAAAACATCATTGAAATTTGGGATAGCCAATCCTACGATGAATTCCAGACCTTGTGGAATTGCTTTGACCTTCAGAAAGGGGTCGCAGTTCTCCTGTGCGGGGCCGCTCAAAGTGTTGCAGGAGCCTGCCATACCAAGCTGAGCCTATCCCGCGCCAAACCATCACCCCCTGCCGAAGTCACAGCCAAACCTTCCTCAACTACTTCTGGTCGAGACAGTTGCTGGGTCACCAACCTTCGAGTGTCCGATTGGGATTCGGTCTGCGCCCCAAAGTTGGTCTCCTTCCCCAGGGTCCGTGCTGCCATCAAAGCTGGCAAGGAGATCCCCGGAAATATCATAGAAATCTGGGATTGCCAATCCTACGATGAACTCCAAACCTTGTGGAGCTGCTTTGACCTTAAAACCGGGGTCACAGTCCTCCTGTGCGGGGCCGCCAAAAGTGTCGCAGGAGCCTGCCATACTAAGCTGAGCCTATCCCGAGGTGGATACGGCCCCAAACTCGAAGCTGTGGCCTTAGTGAAGCTCGGCACCCAGCCTGCCCCATGGTTTCCCACCGCAAAGCGAGTTGAAATGACCACGGTGCCCAAAGTTGAGAGGCAGACGCTGCGAGTCGCGGCCCCAGATTTCTTTAGGCAAGCGTTCCTCGGTCCTAAGGCTCAGGACTCTCAGACACAAGTCATCGCCTCACTAGCAGAATTGGGAAGATGCTCTGTTGCTGAGTTCTACGGGGGGCGTTGGTCTACCCAGACCAAACCTCAAGGAAAACAACTTGTGGTGTTCTTGCGCCTCAAAAAGCAGTTGCGGGACACCTTACTTGAAGCCAGCGGTCAGCACGGGCTTTTCATGTCTGCAATTGCAGATAAACATGAGGAAAAATCTGACCTGAAACCGTTCTGGATCTCCAGAAACCCCAATGAGGATCACGAGAGCTATTTGCGTCGGGTCCTTACCATCAAGAAAGATCGAAAGCAAGCTGTTTTATTTCGATTTGGAACAGGAGACATCCTTGGATTCCCCAAGAAAATCACTGACTCATATGCCCCCAAAGCTCGTCTTCACACCGCCCATGGCATTCCTTCTGCCTGGGGTGCGGATGATGTTGCCGATTTTTTGGGTAAGCAGGACTGGACTCAGGTTGAACAATTGTCTCGGAGAGGCAAAGCTTGGTTCTTCAAGGCCACTGGGCCTGGAGAAGCTGCTGAACGAGCCACTTGGAAATATGAAATCGTTGGAACTGAGGAAACAGCGAAACCTTGGATCATCTCTATCCATGTTGCTGTCCGAACCCAACACAAACCCAACACCACTGTCCAAATCCCAGGTCCGAAACGTGTTCGCAACTTGGGCATGTTATTCCCTGAGGCTGCTCAGGAATCTGAAGCTAAGGTACCCTCAGCCGTCAAAAGCTCAGCTGCTGCAGCTGAGGTTGCCCAGAACGGGCAACCTGAGCGGGATGGGTCAACTCAGGCCTTGCCAAACTCCGAGAACAAACAGTCGAAGGGGTCTCGTGAACGCAGTCGGTCAGACCGAGGTGTCCCAAGTACCCAGATCGATTCTCCAACGCAGAAAGAGGCCTCCCCTGAGGCCAAAAGGGCCAAAACAGTTGAACCTAGAGATCCAGAAGAGGCCATCACGGTCTGTGGATGGCGTCGGTGGGAAGCCGGTGCTGCTGGTGATTGCTTTTTTCGTGCCACTTCCATCTTCTCTAATAAGAAATTGGTCAACCAACCTAGTCTCGAGTCCAGTACTCACGATGGTGCCTGGATACGTGCCCAAACCGTTCAGCATATCAGAAAACATGATAAAAAATACAAAGAGCTGTTTGACTCCAACAGCTCCTTTGAAACATGGTTGAAATCGGTTGGTCGAGCTGGTCGATGGGCAGATGGCCGGGTCATCCAAGCTACCTGTGAGCGCATTGGGCAACCAATAGTGATTTGGCAGGAATCAGTAGATCAAGATACCAAGACTACCTTGTGGACCAGATATGTGGTTGCAGGCAAGTTTTCCCGTGGCTTCGCTTGCGGAAGCCGCGATTTGAATCCAGTTTGCTTGATCCTTAAGGACAAGCACTACCAGGCCCTGGTGCCTCCGCCGGGTTCCAGTGTTCCCCAGCAGTGGTTGCGGGAAACGCCCAACACAGTGATCAACTTAGATGGAGGCGGCAAGTCCCAACCCAAAGTCGGTCGGTCTGCCCCGGTGCGTCCTCGGTCTGAACCCGCTTCTCCTTGCAGGTCCCTTGCGATCTCGGACAAGTCTAGGTGTTCCCAGGGCACTCCCTCCCTTCACTCCCTCATTCCTGAGTCTATTGCTCCTAGAAGTGAGCCCCCTAACCTTCGTCAAGCGTTTGGATCCCGCACCCCGTCTCTCCACTCTGCGGTTCCTGCCTTGTCCAATGCTCCCACGCCCTCCCTGCACACGCCGCCAGGTAGGTGTCTTGCCAGCTCTTCCTCCTCCCGTGGTCCCCCTGGTCAGGAAGGCGAAGCTGCTCCTCGCAAACGTCTGCGTGCCAAAACTCCTGCCTCCGCTGCGGGTCTTCGGTCCGTTGCTGTCGCCTCTGACCTCTCTGAACGTGTCATCTTGGATTCTGAAATTCCTCCCCCTCCTCCTCCTCCCAAGGCTGGTGGCCCCAAGGAAGTTGAACAAGTTGATTACGTTTGGACTTGCCCTTACTGTGACTTGGTGATTTCTGCTCCCACCAGTAAGAAAAGAACTGAAAAACGCAGTAACCACCTTGCTAAGCGGCATCCTGATCGGGAAGTCAATCAACATGACATCATTCGTCGGCTGACGCCCCCAGTGCCTGTCTCAGAGTTCATTCCTGCCGAGGAACGAAGCTGGACTTGTCCAGTGTGTCAGGGAGGCCTTCCCGGCCTCAGCAAAGGGCTTAAAGAAAAATCCATCAATCATCATTGGGATACTGTTCATCCGGGAATGAACACCCCCGAAAACCAGCACCTTTGGCGTAAAGCCAGGGGAAAGAAACCTAGGAACCTTTCTAAGATTTTCTGTGCCTTATATGATGCCCAGGACCGCCCTGAGCTTCTTGGACATGAAACCATTAGATTCCACCCGCATGAGGACACCTTGCAGGCCTACAAAACAAGGCGTAAGGAGTCCAGGAGCCGTGCTGTGACTTGCAAGTTGTGCTGGCGAATCCAATTTCGTGGAAGTTGGTCCATGACTGGCAACTGTGGCCAGAGTGTGGCCAAACAATGTCCCGGTGAAGTTGTCTCGCCGGATAGCTGTCCCACGCCTCAGAGTTTGGTTTGGTACAGACTTAGGACCAAAGAGCCTGGCACGGCCAGGCAGGTTGCTGGCCTTTGGGGTACTGAGGTCTCCACCGCTGACTCTATGCTCCTCACGCCCAAGCAGCTGCTTGATCTCAAAAAAAGCATCTTGGTTGAACAAGGGATAGAACCGAACCCTGGTCCCGGAGCGACCAAAATGCATGTTTACACGGTCAACACTCAGTCCGGGAATGGGGTGTGGGCCCTGTTGGACTTTGCTGCTGCTGTCCGAAACCAAGAACTGTGTGTGTTTGGTCTCCAGGAAACTCGGCTTTCCACTGCGGAAGTCAACGCCCTGCACCGGGCTGCCAAGAAGCGAGGTTTCAAGTTTTTTCACCAGGCTGGGCCGGTGTCTGCCGATCGTTGGAATGCTGATCGCTACAATGGTGGAGTTGCTTGGCTGGTGGACAGGCGTCTCAGCACCAGCGCCCCGCACGGGCTCTGTGGAGACTCCAGTCAGTTGCTGGGGCTTTGGGTTGAGGGTTGGTTCCTTTCCACCTTTTATGCTCCCCCTGACGGTTCTCATCACCATAATCATCCTGGTTTGGATTTGGGTCATTTGGTTCATCAACTCTACATCGAACAAGGTCTCCATGCTTTCCCTTGGTTCATGTGTGGTGATTCCAATATTACCCCCGATGAAGGTACCCTCCCCGAATTGTTCTCCACCCTTGGAGGGTCCATTCTTGCTATCCATGAAGCCACTCGATGGAATGGTTCGCGGGAAATCGATTGGAATGTTACCAACTGTGTTGATGGCATCCTTACCAATCCTTGCAAAGTCCAGTGTTACTTTGCTGACCACATAGCTCTGCGCACCGAGCTCTCTATCACTCCAAAGGACCTTCAGGTCCGTGTGCTCCGAAAAGGGCCGGCGTGGACTAAGCCTCAGCACCTGTCTTCTGAGGATTGGACACAGTTGCTCGCTCAGACATGGGACAACAATCGGCTGGCTGCTCCGATTGAAAGTGCCTTGGATGACCCCAACGTTTCCATCAATGAGGTTTGGGAATTGTTCAATAAACAAGTCAATCACCTTATGAAGGTTGCTTTTCAACAAGTTCTGGTTGACCCTCCCCCCGGTGTTGAGCTCAGTTTTATTGGGCGCTGTGCCTCCACCAACAAAATCAAAGGCACCCTGCCAACCCTGCAAAGCCGGACTGCCCGGCGAACCAACCCGATCTTCCAGCGAGGCGATATGAAAATTGCCAAACTCAGGAAACGTGTCGCTCGGCTGCATGAACTCCAACGGGCCTACCAGGCTGATCAGGGCAGACCTGGTCACCCCCTTGGTGGCTCGGTCAAAGGACTGCTCAAAAAGCTTAGGCTCCCCTCGGGTGCAAGTCAGCGAGACATTTACTTCTCTCTAAAAGAAGCAAAGGCAGAACTTGCTGCTGCTGACAAGTCCTTGCGTCAGCAGAGAATCCAAGCCTGGCGAAGTAATTTCCTGGCGGATGTCAGGTTTGCTAGCAAATGGTTGAAAAGCAGAAACCTGCCGGTTGGTGTGTCGGTGGTCTCCAATGGTTCGGTTGCCCATAACCCCCAAGATTGTCTTTCTGCCCTGTTCAATTTTTGGGATCAGTTCTGGGACCACTACGCTGCCGAACATCCTGACACTGATCATTTAACCAACAACCTCCTTGCCCACGCTGTCTCCCATGACGGTGGTACTTGGGACTATCCCACAGGAGCGGCTCTTAAAAAAGCAGCTGTTGGGTATAGGACTGCTGCTGGTGCCGATGGCTGGTCTGGTGAGGAACTTGCCATGTTGCCCACCTCAGTCTGGGACACTTTTGTTTGCCTGGCCAATCAGTGGGCCGAAAAAGGAGAGCTTCCTGTTGCTTTGACTCAGGCCATCACAGTTTTCATCCCCAAACATTCCAAAATCGAAAACAATTGCGTTGGAGTTCAACACCTCCGACCCATTACCATCCTTTCAGGATGGTGGCGCCTGTGGATGCGGGCATGGCTCCAAACAAACCAGATGCAGGAATGGGTCCAAACCATTCTTCCTGATGAAGTTGCTTACGGCGCTGGCTGTGACTCCCAGGTCGCTGCTAGCAGAATCCTTGATAGCTACAGCCAGCTAGGTTTCGTGGCCTCGTTGGATTTCAGCAAGTGCTTTGACCTGCTTAGACCTCAGCTCTGTGGCGCGCTCCTGCAACAAGCAGGTTGGGACGCCCGCATGTCCTCCTTGGTTGCCCAGCTGTGGTCCGGGCATCAACGGTGGCTTTGCTATGACAACTGCTATCACCCCGAAGTTTTAGTTCCCAAACTTGCTCTTCCGCAAGGCGGCCCCCTGGGGCCCCTGGTTGCCAGTCTGTTCATGTCGGCTGGGCTCCGCCATGTCCAGGACTTGCCGGTGCGTGGCCCAGTCAAAACCCAGGTTTGGATGGATGACCGCACAATCGTAGCCTCCTCAGCAGAGGATCTTCACGACCAAGTCAATGCTTGGACCCAGTGGAGCTCCTCGGTTGGGTTGGTTGAAAACTCCGATAAGCTGCAAGTCTGCTGCAAGAACCCCCGCAAGGTTGATCAACTGAATCAGCTGTTTGGTCCCCCGGCGGTCAAAGCTGAGGTCACCTTCTTAGGTGTTGCTTCTGTATCCAAGCGACGGAAGCATGTGGAAGTCGAAGTGGACCGGCTGAAATCCACTAAGGAAATGGTGCGGACCTTAGCTTCCTTGCAACTTCCAGGTTCCATTTTCTACAAGTACTGCAGGATCTTCGCCGTCAGCAAGTGTGCTTATGGCTGGTTGGGTAGGCAACTTCCATTATCGGACGCTCGTAACATTTGGAAAGCTATGAAAGCGGCTTCAGGTGTTGCTCGCAGTGCCAATGAATGGACACAAGCTGTGATTTCTGGTGGCTTGAGTCACCTGGACTGTGTCCAGGGTACCACTCTGCTAAGGATTGGTCACAAGCTCTTTCGCCAAGGGTGTCAGTGGAACGCTGCTTTTGGCAGCCCCGTCCGCACGCTGAGGAACTGGATGTCGAGTCATCTGTGGTCTGAATCCCAACCTTGGACTTGGGTTCATCAGCATAGTGGAACCACGTTGGATCTCTCAGCCGCAGAGTTCCACACGGAAAAAGCTCGTCACACGGTGCGGGCTCACTGGAGGATATGGGCCTTTGATCAATTTTTGCAAACCAAAAGGAGGGAAGTGACAGATTGCTCACAAGTCTCTCTCGAAACCTTTGAGCAAGTGGCGTGGTCTGTCATCCGGCGTCTGTGTGACTCCGATGTCGCGGCCCGGGCCATTGCGTATGGAGCGGCGTGGAGCCCGGCTTCGTTGCATCACCAAAGCCAGGCCAATACTTCCTGTCTGTGGTGTTCGCACCTTGGGACTTGGGAGCATATTGCCTGGACCTGTGATCATTCACCGCTTAGGCCTGTCCGGCCTTGCACTCCAACCTCAGGGATCGCTCGTAGATTTGGATGGCACTCCGATCTTCGGATCCTTGAATACCTGGCTCAAGTACAGCAGGCACTTTGGGCTGACCGACACCAAGACTCTTAAGCGGGCTGGCCCTGCCAGCTTTGCACTCGCTGAGTGCAGCTGCTAAGGTTTTTGACCACCCTAAGTCTTTTTCGACGGCAGGTCCGGCCTGCCACCACCAAGGTTTCTCTGTGCAGGCTTTGCCTGCAACCACTTAGGCCTTCCTGAGGTCTCCGGCTGCTTTGCGGCCGTGCTGCAGCTTCGTCGGCTTGGCGGCGGTGCTGCGCGGTGCGCTGTGCGCTTGCGCTGTGCGCTCTGCATGAAAGATGCTGCTGTTACCAACATGCTTATCGGCGTGATCCGTGAGGAGCGGTAGCAGTCAGAGAGTGCCACATCAATTGAGAAGGGCTGCCATATCAATTGAAAATACATATACATGTATCATCAAGGACCATGTGAATGAAGCTGTGAATCCTGCCAAAAAGCGCCCCTGCTTTTTGGACCGCTTTGTGCCCGCGTCGTTGGCGCGGCTGGCTGCGCTGCAACGCACGAAGCCTGAAAAGGCCATGTGAACACGAATGTGCCCCGCGTAATGGCTTTGCAGATTGAAATAATGGGAATCAGCCGCTACACTCCGTGATAGGAGTGTTTGGGCTTTTGGTTCCTAGCGAACCTTTGGAGACCACCTAAGAGACACGCGGTGGACAGTTTCGTAATAAAGGGGCTGTGTGCATTTTCTTTGGTGATTTACAGGGGCAGGCCTGCGGCGGACCCGAGGCGGACCCGCAAAACGTGGGAAACACCATGTCGTTTTGTCGACGGCAGACCCGGTCCGCCGACTGCGGACCTGCTTTTCATGCAAATGTAGGTGACGGGGCGATGCAATGGGGCACGGTCATGTGATATTTGCATGCCAGCATCTACAGCAGCAACCATTCTCCAGGCGCCAATCTAGAATGGCAGCTCATCTATAGAAGTCATGCGGCCGTGGCGCCGTTTCTCGCGCCCGAAAACCATTGACATTCCGGACTCCGAGCCTAGGTCCCTGATAGTAGAATATGTACGATGTCCGAACCGAAACGAAAAGGATGCATCTCGGTGCTAGAATTTGAAGGTGGGATGTTTCAAACGGTTTTTTTTTAAAATTTTTTGAACCAATGAACCCGACTTTGTCACTGTCTCGCTGACCCCATTGTTCCACATTTCCTGCACTAAGATCCTGTCCGCCATCACAATCACCAACATGCTTATCGGCGTGATCTGTGAGGAGCGGTAACAGTCAGAGAGTGCCACATCAACTGAAAAACGCTGCCACATCACTGTGCGACGCTTTGGCTCATTGAAAGCACCGCAGCGAACGACATGCGCGCAACGGCAGGTGATCACCGCAGTTGCAGCTGCTGAGAAGGAAGCGATCCAAATCACTTGGGTCCGAGAAACCTTGAAGCGGATGATGGGAGGAGCCGCTGACGCAGCTGAGATCTGAGATCATAAGGGATCTGCTCGGTCATTGTTGCTAGGGCTTCTGCACCTGAAGCCGAATCCACAATTTCGCCTGAATCCTTTTCCTCAATGGTTCAATGATTCGATGACCATTTGATTGTTGATGATTGATCATGTTGACCGTGTTTCACTTAGTGATTGATGACTCGTGATGCTTAGGACTAATGATTTATGCTGGTTCTACGCACTTCAATCACGTTGTGGTGAGTTGTGAGTTTTCTTTCCCGAGAGGAAGCGATGCGAACGAGGATGGCAAGTTGCAGAAACAGGAGAAACCACCGTTGTTGTCAGCGCTGAAAGGTGTGCAGCCAACACAGAATGGTAGAGCCATGTGGTTTCGATTTTTTTGCGCCTACCTGTTTTTACTTTTGGATCATGTCGGAAATGAATCAACCGATTGTTGTTCTGGCTCTCTTCGAAAGAAATTGTTGCTATGTTTGTTTCTTAGATGAATCAATCACTTGTTGTTCTTTGACTACGCTCCCGAGTGGATGGAAAACCCCTACTCGACAAGGTCGCCGAGGTTGACCGTAGCACCTGTGCCAAGCCTTCTTAACCATTTGTTGACCATTCTTAATCATAAAGAACGATTATCAACCATTGTTAATCATGATTTGTTGACCACTTGTTCACCATTCGTGTTCACCACAGTGCTGAGCGTTTTGCTCCAGGAGTTCTTCCACATCGCACGAGACAAAGATGCGGTGAAGGCTCTGAAGGCGAGGAAAAAACTGCTTCAGCGAAGTTGAAAAACCTCAACGACAGAAATGGAAATGTTTGACCCATCAGAGATGAAATGGCAATGGAAAATGTGATGGAGATGCTGATGATGGTTGATGATGGTTGATGGTTGATGCTGTTAATGGCTGGATGTTGGTGGCTGCAGCATCCACGGTTATGAATTGGTGGAGCTTTGGAATGCACCATGCGACATGCTGCTGATGGCATCGAGGCATTGGGGGTTGACGTGCTGACTCTGTCACTTGGCTGAAGCGACGGCCAGGGGCGCCGATGGCATGGTATCCAGAGCGGTTACCGAGGGCACCTACAGTTGATCATCAATATTGGAAGCGCCATAGATGATAAGGATTTGGTTTGATAGTTGGATAGTGGTGGTTTACCACTGAGGCTACCCCATTACATGCACAGGAGGCTGAAATCTACCAATTTTATGTAGATTTCCAGCTCTGCTGCAGATGAAACCAGCTATGTCACCGGGTCAAAGTCAGAGATGGTGACTGGCTGTGGGAAACCAAACCATTTGGCGCTTCATCTTTTTGAACCGTAGCCAGGTATAGTGACTCCATGGATCCAAGTGAACTGCAAGTTGAAGGGCCACATATAAAGCAAAACTGTTGGTTATAATCGCTGAGGATTGCAACCAATCCCAATGAGCATTCAACAACAGTGATTGGGCTTAGTGTGCGGCATAGCCAAGAGATGTTCTTCAATGCTTTCACAGCATGGCAGTGTTCATGCTATTTCGTCCATGGGGATTAGGATTGAGTTTGCCGACATCATCTTTGAGGACGCCGAGGCGTGGTGACCAGCAATTCCATGCTTTTTGGACTTGCTGTTGACAAATCGAATTCTCATTTCACGAAGCTTTGCATCTAGCGTTGACAAGTGGCGATGAATGGTGGGGGTGCAGCGCTTCCAAAATGGTGTGGGGATGGGTCAGGGCGACTACGAGGATGATGCCAAGGCAGAGCTTTCCTTCTCGGATTTCATGGAGGCAGTGCAGCTGTGAAGTTGGCGCAGGGGAACTGCCATTGACTGACATGAACGACCAGGAACCATAGTATTGACATATTAGTCATTCAATGTCATTCATAAATTAGGTGCTATATGTATTTGCTAATGGTATATATTTGCCATCAACTACCATGACTAACAACTGTCATTAACAAGTGTCTTTAAGTATAACTGAGAATCAGAACAGTATACAACCGTCTATGATTTTTTTGGACACGACCCAGTACTTTTGAATGCGGTTGTTCAGCAATCGCATTACTGAAGAGCCATAAACTGAAGATCTTTGACAGGTGGGTAACCGGGCCCCACAGCCCCACGAACGCGCAAAGACTACCTGTCGTTGGTTTAGAGATCATCAGGAAAGCCGCATGAGCCCAGAAAGCAGTGGAACGACTTACCATTTGCAGAAGTGGGAAACCTATGGAAACCTGGACTTTTTGAAGTACGAAACTTTCAGGGTGTCAGACTCCATGGAGTCTTCACGTGCGATTTGCATGTGACTTTTTGACTGGAAGCAGCCACCTAGGTAGTAAGCACCATGTGTTTCTTTCCGGTATAGTTGTAAATAGCCAAGGATCAACGCATTATGATCATTGTTTTTCTCAAGCAGTAAGTGTTTCTTTCTTCTTCGTTTCCTTCTGAATGTTTCACTTACGGTAATTCCTTCACCATAATCATCTTTGTTTCAAAGTGTTCAGGTGATGGTTGTGATGAACAACTTAACGAACCATACACCATCAAGTGAACAACTGACCATCAAATGTTCATCATATTATCAGCTGAACAATTCATCATCTTTGAAATCAACTAACCCATACGAACCACAACCAAACTGTTCAAGTGATGGTTCTGGTAACAACTAACTTCAACTAGCCAGAACCACAACATGTTAATCACAAACATCACCATAAGCGTAAACTGTTCATTGCTACTAACAGTGTATCAACGAACCATATCAACTTACCTGAGACCATCCAGAACAATCATAACCATCAGCACCCCCAGAGCTGCAACGGTTGCTGCAGGTGATTTTGCAGTTCCGGGGCACCAATACAGCGACGGTGAAAGACATGGTGGACTTGCGGAAATGGTTCAGCTTGCAGCCACCAGACCTGTAGAGATCCGGTGGAGCGGTTGGTGCAGCTGGGGTTTGCTGAGGGTTTGCCCAACTAGGGCCTAGTGGTCTTGGCAAGTCATATCTCAACATGTATCAAGTGTATCTGATGTTGAGTGGGGACATGTGGAGACATTGGCCTTCTTTAAACGATAGTTGATGACTTCTGTAGAATGGTTGATGTCTTGTTGAGTTGTTTGTCCAGAAAGCATCGTAAATCATTCTTCATAGCTGTGAGTGGTAGCAGTTAAGAATAGCTTTTCAGTATTCTGTAACTCTTCTTGTCCAAAGATGATGGTGCCAGCAAACTGGTGGTTTACTGTTGAATAGATGTACAATTTTGGGATCATTGGGGGTAGTATGTGTGAATGCGCCCAGCCTACCAGCTACCCCAACCATCTCCGGATGGTTCTCATTTGTGGAAAGTCCATGACTACATCCATGACGGTTGCCATCAAGAACCAGGGCAGAAGTGGATAACGCCATGGATGTTCCATATCGAGGTATAGACAAATGCTGAGAGCAGACCTGGAAGAGATTCTGGTGGGCAAGGCATGGGCCGACCTTTCTGCGAAGGGCAGATGACTTGTTAGAAAATGCTGTTGCGGCAGATTGCTGGTCATTTTCATGTAACACTTTCACGCCCTGACCATTGATGTTATCGACCACCAACAAAGACAATCATTGTCACAGCAACCATCAAAATCTATTAGAATCCGCTTAGAATCAATCATCATCTTTATCATCTTCGTCTTCAATCATCAATCAATCATAATCAATCATCATTAATCAATCATCAATTATGGATCCTCACTGGTGCTCTTGGATGATTTGTTTTCCAACTGCTGGATGCTCGACTTGTTGCTGAGCAGGCGTCAGCTTCGCAAGGCACTGCGCCACTCAGCTGCAGTAGCACTGCCAAAGTCGGCATCTGTGTAGCATCCGCAGCGCCACTATGAATCGGTGGAAAATGATTCATGGATGCCTCTGATGTTTCCACTTGATCTGTGGTGCCAGCTCTGAGGGCTCAAGGTTTGATGCGACCCCTGCCTCCATCGGTTGCTACCGGGTCGACCTTCGCCATAGCCCTGAAAGCTTTGTCTTGGTTGGATCGACCAGGTTCTGACCCCATTGCTGTTTGTACTGCTCTTGGATTGGCACCACCTGCATTTGATTGGTTCGCATTTTCCTTGGGACTGCTAACTGGGATTTTTGTGGTGGTTACAGTGAACTTTGTCCTCACGGTTCGTCTGGCTGTGAGGGCTTGGATTGCTACCTGGGGCCAGCCTGTGGAATCAGGTAAGCCTCGACAGCCGCTGTACAAAATCCTGTGAATGCCAGGTGAGGCCAGCTCCACCCAGGTTCAGGAACTTCGTGCTGAGGTGCGAGAACTTCGTGTTGAGGTGCAGGAGCTGCGTGAGGCTCTGCACCAATTGCTGGTTGGGCAAAATTACCACGAACCTCCTAGTGATTTTACTTTGGTGGGTGATTCAACAACTGCGGTCAACAACAACAACAGTCGTGCAAGTGACACTGGGGTTTCAGCAGCAGCACCCGGGCGATTCGCTCCTGGTGGCGTCATTGGGCACTATCCTGGTTGTGATTTCAGCATTGGTTCTGAGCGTCGGGACAACATTCTCCGACAGATCGGGACATACTTGGCTGATAGCCTTGCTGGCAGGTATACCGGTGACAGTGGCCGTGATACTTTGCCCCTGCGCTCTCAGTTGTGGATTGTGGTGCGTGGCATTGACGACACGGTGTTCAGTCCTCCTCGGATCTTCCGTCGTTGGGCCTTGGCAAAGGCTTTGGTCAAGCGTGGTGAGAATCTTGGAGACTCCATCTTCATTGGGCTGCCGGCGGAGTACGACTGCCGATTTGTTTTGCGGGAAGCCGGTCTTGGCTACCCATCTCTCATTGAAGGATGACCGAATGGGTGCAGCCTTTGCATCCAGAGAACGTGGTGCCGTACGTCATCGATCAGGAATCTGGCGGTATTGTCAACTATCACTATCCTGTTGGCTTATGGCAGCTGGAACATTTGGCTCATCGACCTTCAGTGCAAGTGATCTTTGTGACATTGGTGGATGGGAAGACTTTGTCGGTGTTTCCTCAATCAGTGTGGCACAAGACCAAGGCTCAGAGGATTTTGCCAGTGAACGCATTGACGAAGGCTACATTGGTCGAAGTTGTGGCCTGCGGACTGCTGGAACGGGATGTGCCGGTGGAGGACTTGACGATGAAAGTGTGGGCGGGGTATCTACGTCCCGAGTTCATGCGACAAGTGGACTTCTTCGTGGAAGAGCTCATCGCCGAGTACATGTTCGAGGGCGACTGCGAGGGACCGGTGCTTCCCTTTTCCGATGCTCTTGCCGATGCCGTTCAGGATCACTTCTCCTTCGTCTCTGCGAGCGACGGAACGGGTGTGGGGAATCTCAATGCTATGGATGGTTCTCCTCCGCTCGATGTTGTTGCAGTGGGGGACGACGACGATACTGGATCGGCCGACATTCCAGTCCGCATGAAGAAGCTGGAAGACATGATGTTGGAGGTGACGAGCAGTTTGAAAACTCTGACCTCCAGTCAAGGGCAGAAGAGCAGAACTCCATCTTTGAAGCAGACAGTTCGACCTTTATCTGCTCGACCTCCTCGAGTGACTTTTGCTTCCACGGCGACGGCAAAGAAGAAAGCTTCGTCCTCTGGCGCTGTCAACGAGCAGTTCCCAAGGTTGGATCCATCGGTAGTGAGGGCTGCGACACAAGCTGGTCTCGGCAACGAAGTCCTGGAGCAGTTGAACTTTCTTGTCGGCCAGAACCCAAGAGGAAGTCGAATGGGCGACATCAATCCTGCTGTGAATGTGGATCCACTTTCAGACCACGAAGAGGAGGACTGGGAAGCTCAAACTGGAGACGAAGCCTTCGATTCTGGTGCAGCAGGCAGTGGCGACATTCAGGATCCAATGCAGTTGGCTTTGGTTCGACTGACCGACATTGCGGAGACGTTGACTCAGGATCGCAAGAAGAAGTCAGGATCCAAGCTGGACTCAGCCCTGGACAATGTGGGGTCGAGCTCAGACCACCAAGGATTGGGCTCAGGGAAGCGGAGTGCGGCAGCAAGGAGAGTACTTCGTTCCATGTTGCAAGAGCAACCAGCAGACCTCTCGCTGATGATCGAGAAGTTGATGTGGGAGGATGTGAGTTCCCAGACTTTGACTCCAGGTGTCAAAGCTCCAGCGTTCTCAGTGCGGGCCTGGATGGAGCACCGCAGCCGAATCGGTGCCTACAAGACCCTGGCTCATGCATCCTGGGGAGTGGCAGGTGCTTTGGATGCCATTCTTGCTGGCAACATTCCAGCAGCAAGAGCTCGACTTGGCATCCTGATGGTCCAATTCGATCAAGCTGCAGTGGATGGAGGAAGCTGGGTGTTAGCCTCGGAGCTCAGTTTGGAAGGCAGTCCGCCTTTCAGTGTGTTGGAACAACACAAACCACCCAACATTGCAGCAGGAGAGAGCCCTTACTCTCGAATCCTGGATCCTCGATGGGCAGAATTGGCTGTTGCTCATCTTCGAGAACAAGAAGATTTCCTCAGCAAACGTCGGGCCTTGGGAAAAGCAGCAACGACTTCGAAGTCAGGTCAAGAAGAGGACACCGAGCCAGCCAAGAGAAAGCCAAAGTACAAGGCAAAAGCGAAATCAACCCCCTCAGAGACCACCACTACTTGAAAAGGGACACGACCTTGCAGGCCAGTGGTGTCGATGGTGTGCAGCAGGCTTCGAAAATCAGCTCGGCTACTTCGCCTTCTGCCACTGTTCGGGTGCAAGCTTTGATGAATTCGATGCCCCGTTGGATTCTGAAAACTCATGGAAGACTTCGAGGTTTTTTGCAGTCCATCCTCAGTATGCCCAGGCGAAAGAGAACGTTTTCGTCCTCCACCAGGAAGAGCTTGTGGCCAATGCCGATTCCGTATCCTGAAGCCTTTCGTCGTGGTCGGCCTGCCGTTGTTGCTCCTGAATGGGACTTGAAGAGAATGGTGTCGATGCAGGTCGTCTGTTTCAATTGGCTCAGTTTGGGATCTCCTCGTGCTGCTCCTGATGACCTAGCACTGGGAAATCGCCTGACGGCGAAGCAATGGACCACGGTGAAGTACCTTGAGCACATCCTGGTGGACGCTAATTCGCCGTCTGAAGTTGACTCAACTTTGATGGGAAGAGCCTTTGCAAAGTTTGATGCAGGTGACAAGAGTATCGCTGCGTTGGCTCGGGCGGCGGCTACTTTGTGCAGTGAGGAGAACAAGTACTTTGCTGGTGGACTTTCGAAGCCTGATGCATCCAACGAATTTTTGGCCTCAAAGATTGGTTGTTCTGTTGGTCGCATCGAGAAGGCTCAAGACATCACTGCAAAGCCGATCATCGCAAAGCGACTGGTGTTTCCTGGTCCCCCTTCTTTTGATCCCAGCAAGTTCCTTGATGCTGGTACTCGTCGACTCTATGACCATCCGATCAGGTATGGCCTATCTCCTGAAGCATGCGAAGAGGAACCTCCAAAGGTGCGTGTGTTTGCTTCCCGAAGGGAGATGATTTTGCTCTACAAAGCCTTGGCTGACTCAGGGAGGCTACAGCCCATTTCAAGCGGGCAGAAAAGGGGCAACTATGTCTCTGGTTTGTTTAGTGTTCACAAAGACGCTACTCGCGACAGATTGGTGCTCGACAGCCGTCCAGCAAATCTCCTCGACAAGAAGCAGAACTTTTGGTGTAAAGCTATGGCAGCTCCTGGATCACTGGCTTCCATTTACTTAGAGGAAAACCAGGTGCTGTTGATGGGAGGCGAAGACCTTAGGGACTTCTTCTATCAATTCAAGTCTACACCAGAACGTACCGTTCGCAATGTCTTGTCGGATCCCATCACTGCTCAGGAAGCACAGGTGGTCTTTGGCAAAGAATTTGAGCCTTCAGATGAGTTGGTTTGGGTTGGGCTGTCGTCACTGGCTATGGGTGATACTATGGCATGTGAGTTTGCGCAGTCCGCACATGTTGGAGTGTTGCTGCAAGGAAAAGCTGTGCATCCCAATGAAATCATCACCTTGAAGGACCCCTTGCCAAGAGGACTGCTACGTATAGGTATCATCATAGATGATCTTGTTGTCTTGGAGACCTGTTTGCGATCCCAGCTGCAGTTGCACTTCGATGAGGTGGTTCCTTCTCAAGGCAATGTGAGGATTCTACGCAGCCGAGAAGCGTACGATGCTGCTGGTTTGGAGAGAAACCCAAAGAAAGGTTTCATAGATCAGCTGCAAGCCAGATTCTGGGGTGTTGAGGTCGATGGCGACAAAGGCATGATTCGAGCTGCGTCAACACGACTTTGGCCTGCCATCATGATCACCCTCAGAGTTGCTTCGCTGGGTTTGGCGACGGTTGGACTTCTTGAAAGCCTTGCTGGAACTTGGATATCCTTGTTGTCACCAAGAAGGAGGATGCTTTGCCTCATGGATACAATTTTCGGGGCACTGACTATTGTTGATCAGTCCACCGTGGTTAGACTTTCGCAAAACTTGATTGATGAGCTCATCATGCTGGCGGTGTTGGGGCCGTTGGCGGTGGTTGATCTTCGGGCCCCTTACCACAACAGTTTGATTTTCACAGACGCATCTATGCATGGCATGGCCAGTGTTGAAGCCCCTATGACGATGCCTTTAGCTTCTGAACTTTGCAGAACAGCCTTGGTCAAAGGCAGATGGTCTAGGCTGTTGGATCCAGCAGATGCCAGGTTGAAAGCTTTAGGTTGGGAAATTGCTGATGAAGTTGATGAGCCCTACACCACACATCCCCTTTGGCAGATGTGTGCTACAGGCTTGCAGTTTCATGAAGTTTGGCGCCAAAGAGTGATCAATCAACAACATATAAACGTCTTGGAGGTTAAGGCGTACTTGCGTGAGGAACGCAGGTTGGCAGAGCAAGCTTCGAGGAAGCGGGTAGCTTTTGGCTTGGACTCCCAGGTGGGGCTTGGTGCTTTGGTGAAAGGAAGCTCTTCCTCGCTTCCTTTGAATGCGGCGATGAGGAGGAATCTAGCTTACCCCATTGGAGGAGGACTGTTTCCTTTTTACCTTTATGTTCCCTCCAAGCATAACCGAGCAGATGCTCCTTCGCGTGATGCCGAAGTCGAAGGGCCAGATGCAGAGTTGCCATGGTGGTTTCTTGAATCGCAAGAATCTTTCTATCCCAACCTGGACATCTGGCTAGCAGGCCTTGGAGCAGCTCAAGAATGTGAACTTCCTTTTGAATGGCTGATGGGTGACGAAGCCTCCGATATCAGACCCGCTGCCCAAGTTCGAAGAAGTAAGGCTTCCACTGCTGAAGGACTTGGTGTTGGCATTGACCGTAGGACATGTCAGTTTGACCGCTGTTACCGAAAGTCATTGCTGCATCTTGCTCCGGATGCAAAGGGAAGTCTTGCTGAAGAAAGGCAGGGATTCAGCGAGGTCACTGAAGCCAAAGTGGGGGAAAAGAAGAGTAAAGCTGCAATGTCGGAAGAAGCTTCCATTTTTGAGGAGCTCGAAAACTGTTTTGCTCGCAAGCAGTTCTTCTTTCGAAAGGATGTGAAGAGCTGCAAGGAACCAGGAGGTCTCGACCTCTTTTCAGGAAATTTCGGAGTCGCAAAAATGATGATCAAGCATGGAGCCCCCTGGGTTCTGACTTTCGAATGGAAGAGAAGCCAAAAGGAGGACCTAAGGCAGAAGGAGCTCAAGCAGATGCTGCTTTCCTTTGTGAAGCGAGGAGCCTTCAAGACCTTCGGTTTAGCCCCGATTTGTGCTTCTTTTAGCAGGGCGATTACACCTGCAATTCGTAGCCGAAGATGGCCAAAAGGAATCCCTGGAGCATCTCCAAAGATGAAAATCAAGATTGCCGAAGGGAACGCTCACGGCGATTTTTGCAGAGACATTATCGATGAAGCGCTGGCTGCCGACCTAGCTTTTTGGTGCGAAAACCCGGACAAGAGTTTCTTGTGGATGCAAGAGCGATGGGCTGATGCAGTCAAGCCTGATTCTCAGAGTGTGTTCCGTTTAGCGTACTGCAGGTTTGGGACGCCTTGGCAGAAGAACACAAGAGTTTTGACCAACACTTTGTTGGCAGGTTTGCGTATGATGTGTGAATGCTGTGGACAACCACATCAACAGCTTAGGGGCTACAGCATCAAGCACGGCAAGAGTTGGACTGCGGTTGCGGAGCCCTATCCAAGGGGTTTTGCCAAGATGCTTGCGGTCAGCTTGTGCATCAAGGCTGGTTGGTGCAGAGAATCTGCTTTGAATGTCGCTGGATGTGCCAGGACCAGGAGTTTGAGAATCGGGGAAGCTTTGAACCCCGGTCCCCGAAGAACAGCAGGTTTGGCTAGACCTTCACTCACAGCTTTGCCTTTGATGACACCAGCCACTCTGGCTTTGGAGGCCCGGGTGTTGCAGTCTTTCGTTGACTGGTGTCGTGAAGGCCTTCGATCAAGTCCTTGTGATTTGGTCTTTGATGCTGCCCCGGAGATTTTAGCTTTCCTGCTGCAGGTCTATGGTGATTTGATGTTTCAAAATCGAAAAGCGCTTAGCAACTACAGACATCTTCTTTTGGCTGCTCAGCGTTGGAAGCCACTTTGCAGACCGTACTTGCAACGAGCTTGGGAGTTCGTTTCGCGATGGGAAGCTCAGGAACCAGTGGAGCACAGAATTCCGATTCCTGAGCCTCTGGTTCGAGCAATATGTGTTATGGCTTGGGCAAGACGATGGTATGCATGGTGTGCCGCGACGTTGGTGGCATTTTATGGTGGCGGCCGACTTGGTGAGATCTTGCAATGCACTCGAGAAGATGTATTGCTGCCGATGGACTTCATTGAGCGAGGCCCTGCCCCGGTTTTTGTCAGACTACGTTCCTTCAAGTCCAAGAACCGACAATCTGCAAAGGTACAACATCTTCGATTGGTGGAGACCACAGCATGTTCCATCCTGCACTTGCTCGTTCGAAAACAGCCCAGTGAGTTTTTGATTTTCAACACCACTCACTACCAGTATCGGAAACGCTGGAATTTCCTTCTTGGTCACTTGAAGCTGCCTTCAACCTTGCGGCTTACGCCAGGTGGTCTTCGTGGGGGATTTGCAGTGTGGGCTTACAGAAATCGAATGCCCGTGCAGGATATCATGTGGTCAATGCGGCTTCGTTCTCAGGTCACTTTGGAGTCCTATCTTCAGGAGACTGCTGCTTTGAATTGTTTTGCAGGGCTTTCAAAGCAAACACGGAGCTACGTTGATGCCCTTGCTACCATGTTCCCTTTTCTGCCAGCTGCTGCGTGATGGATGCGGGTTCTTACGCATTTTCTTGGCTCTGCCAATGGTGGAGCGCGTTCGGTACACCGATCTGGCTTTTTTCATGAATGGTGTGAAGTGGCTTGCTTGTTTCTACAGATGCTGCTTACGAAATCAGTGCGTGTGTCATTGCCTTTGACTTCACCGATTGCAGCATCTACTTGTGCAGCCATCGCCTCGCACTTGACAGGGCTGGATGAGTCAAAAGAGCCGTCATGCAGCAGTTGCATTCCAGCACCAACCATATCTTGTGTAAACATAAATATGCTTGAGCAATGATTGGGGGCAAACCATGATGCTTCATGATGGTTGCTGAAGGTCAAAAATGAGTACTGGATAATGATTATATGATTAGTCATCGTTATACTGGCCGTATTGATGGTTAATGATACTGTACATGGTTGATTGATGATACTCTGCCGGAGACTTACATGGACCCCGCAGGATGAGGTCAGAAACAAATCCAAGGGACAAGGAAGACGCAACGATATTGGTGGTCCTTCCCTTGCTCGTTCTTTCTTGAGGTTTGAGGGTTGAAGTAAACATGATTGACCCTCAAATTCAATGGTAAACATTGCTGGTACGAGGGTAAATCATGTTTACTTCAACCATTACATGGTGTAAAAACATGTTGTAAAACCTATACCATTGATACGATTAAACCTTGCTGGTTCCTTGTTGAGGGTTTCACGGTCAATGGTGTAGGTGTTACAACAGCTGATGGCTCGGAGTTTTGCAACCAGAGATTTCCCTGTCCTCAAACGACACCAGCTGGGAACAAGCTGTTTGCGGCGGTATTGCAACTGAGAATGACCAGATCAAACCGCTGTTGCTTATCATCATCCACTATCGTCAATTATTTTGCAAATTTTACCACTTGAAGGCTTGGCAAATTGTGGTCCTCAACCGCGATACTAGGTCACAATGGGTGATTTGGGACTCTGCCTGAATGTCACTTACTTTCCAGTACATTAGAAAGCCCTCTATAACGGATTGTAAATTTCCGATGGTGAAAACCCCCCCAGGGAAACGCTTCATAGCATAGCCATATGAACAAACCCTCCATAGTACAACCACAATTAGATGGTCAACCCACAGGGCAGATCGAAGCAGAGCGCATGCCAGTGGAACCGAGGCGTCCCCATGTAAAATCATCTCTATGGACAAGCCGTGCCACAGCCGCGGTGACGCATAACGTCTCTTGGCTGTTGGGAAAGCAGCGAGATGGAGCGAGTACCACCAGTAGATGGGATGATCTTCTCGTAAACTAATCTGGTTGTGTGGAACGTCTACCATGCATATTATATTATATGATATCTCTAGAAAGATGGAGAATTCTCACTTCCTGGCAGGCTTGCTAGGGAGTAGATGGAGAGACTTATGGCTAACAACTGTGATTCAGGCATTATGTAGCATGATCATGTTTGGCTGCTTAACGGGTTGGTGATTGATATTGATTTTTTTTGGAACCAGCTTTTCATGACCCATCATGAACCAGCAATGTAATCATCAACTTGTCATTGGCTGGTTCATGGAAACATACCATGCAACCACCTTGCGCACGGATTTGGGCAGGAAAGCCAATCGCTCCACGATTTTTTTCTCTCCAAATCTTCAGCACCCCTCGGAAACCCACATTGAACAGTACTGATGGCATAGGACATGCCGAATCGGTCCGCTGTCAACAAGAATCTCTAATCTTTGTCGTGGCTACCCAAGTAGTCAAATCTACTGGTGACAATGGCATTTGTCACATGACTCTATCCATGGCTTTATCCTTGGTTTACAAGCAGCTTGGTATATGGGTTTTCTTGAACAAATCCAGTGTTTCTTGCAAATCATCAGTTTTTCAAGAACATTTTCCATGCTTTGTTTACACATTGTTGACACCAAGAATCGTTGGTTTCCCCCATTGCTGTCTTTCGTAGCCAGGAGGTTCCTGGTACCACTGTCGACTTGTGAGGGCTTGTACTATAGAAGACAGCTGTGCAAAAGAAATGTGCCATGCAGCTGAGAAAGGATATCTATCATTAGCTCCTGGATGTGTGGAAGTGCCTAGTTGCTCATATTCTTAGCCAATGAGTCACCTTCAGCGCAGCTTCCGGTGATTTCCAGTGCTGCAAAGTTCAGTGTCGTTGACCGATGTCACACTCCGAGCACTTCGAAGAAGTGCCGGAGCTGTGACCTGCATCAAGGGATGAAGCAACAAAAGGCGCTAGTTGGAAGGTTGCTGCGTGGAAGGTTGGACCTGCTGGTGGGTCAGCGGAATGCTTCACCAACAGCAGATAGCTATGTGGCTGTGGGTCAGGTCGCCCTATACCATCCTATACCCTGGCTGTTGACATCCCTGGATTTTGGATGGTTGGTCAGGATGAGATCTGCCTAGGGAACTCAGAACGGAGGAGATTGCCGTCGCGCAGGAGATGCCATGGAAAAGTCAAGCTCCACTGGAAATGGCAAAAGCGATGGTAAAGAATCAACAAAGTAGAGAAGATCACGGTTGATATTGGTGATTGATGACAATGATGCTTCATGATGGTCAATCATGATTAACGATGATTACTGAAGGTCAATATTGAGCCAGATCGTCCACTTTTGCCGAATTCCGTTGGCCATCGTTAGCCACTCAGGCGTACGTACTTATCACCTACACTGCACACTTAAGTTACAATGCATGTTATCAACACTTGTTGGTGACCAATTTGGACAATTTCGCACTTGAGACATTTCCTCGTGCTTCGGGCTGATGGCGCTGATTGCGGCAGTCGCTTGATTGAGCTTCAGGGATTTCCTGAACGTTAGAGCGTTTGCTCGGTGAAGAAGTCGATTCCTGGTAACCCCATCGTAGCATCACCATCATCAGCCAGCATCAGTGTACCTTCGGAGGTTCCTAGCAGAGCCACGAGGTTTTTCGTCGACCGGAAGCGCCACGAAATTTCTAACCGGAAATGATCAGCCGCTTTATGAGTTGGCTGGTTATGACTGCTTTGGTCGAGTTTTTTCATCAGTGGTGATATAATTCCTGAGTAAATCATCGAAATGTCATCCAAGAATCAGCTATTTGTTCGAGATTTTAGCAAATCACAAGCCACAGGGTCTATGAGTGTTTCTCAAAAGAGGGGGTGCCCCTAAATCATCCTTTATGAACAGTTTTTATTTACAAACCACCCATTTTTTACGGTTCTCTATTTTGAGAAACTACCAGATGCTGGCGAGCATCCTCATGATCACGAGATCCTGCTCTCTCAAGGCTTACTTTGGAAATGTCCACGAGCTGATGGATTGCCTGTAACCTGGCTGAAGTCTAAGGAATCCTTCAGCATCACAAAGTTCGGCCGCTGTAGAAAGAGTCACTGCATGGTAGTTCCAAAGGGAAGTGGTCAAATGAGCCATGTATTCTTGGGTGGAAAAACCAGACATATGTGAAAGACTGTGAAAAATGTGCTTCAAGAGCAAGGTGCGAAGACAAAACCGATCAAAATTGGCATTGAATTCCTGGTGATAACAGCTGACCGCCCAGGAGAGACGGAGAAGACATCGAAGAAGCGGATCCCAAAGATGGTTGCCGGCCCCTGCATGCAGCGGTCATCACCGAACAAGAAGATGCTGTGACATATCTTCTTCGGACTCTTGGCTGCTGGAAAATCAGCGCAAAAGCATCTTGGATGTAGAGGAACAGGTTATCACAGGTGATCATTTGCGATCATCATCTTGGAAAAGAGAAGTGTGGATTATCACAAGTGATCACAGAATTCCTCCAAAATCACCTCTCAAGTCTGAAGAGGAATCTATGGATCATCACAGCTTCAGCTTTCCTTGAGATAAGCACATGGCAAGTTTCCGGGCACAGCTTAAACATGCAACGCGCAACGCTCGGAAAGCTATGGATCAGCACTGCTTCTCAACAGTTTTACTGGTGATCAGTGTCGTGGGTTGAACTACGAATAGAAGATTCTCATATCAAACCTTGTCAACTGGAGGTTTCTTAAAATGGGGGTATCCCCGGCCACAAGAGTTTGAGATGGCTTCCCCGTTTGACCATTTTTTCCAAAGAGTGGTCCTGAATGAGACTCACTTCTGACAGCATGACATACAACCATTGACAACCGTCAATGGAGCCTCTGGTATCCAATCCCCAAAGTTATGGTTGGTTAATACTAGAAATGGTTGATAAACTGGATGATAACTGGGGGTACCCCTATTTTGAGAAGCATTCATATCGAACATTATCAAACTAGTAATCTTCTGTAGTCTTGATACGGTTAAGCTGTTGGTGCTGCTTAATGCTTAACATTAGGTAGTTGTAGCTGTTTCTGGTTCATCTTACACTTCCCACACAATTGATTACCATACAAAATCTTGGTCAGACTTATCATAGCACTCATATTGACATAACTGTCTTAGGATTCAACTATCGGTTAGACTATGGTCATCACCTCATCATCTCCCACACTTAGAACGAGGCTGTTGACCTGTAGAGGTTTCTCTCAATTGACCAGGTCAACCAATCAGTCAGTTGAACAGCTCGGCCAGATTCAACTAGGTCAGTTTCTCACGGTCTCTGGTTGACTTGTTGAAGGTCATAATCTTCAACTATCAAGTGTGGTTATCATAGCAATAATCAAACCACTCAGTGGTTCATTTGCTGAGTTAACGACCACACTGCCACTGTTCTAGCGAAGGTTCACTACTACCGTGACTACTAAGTTGAACTACTTGGTGAGTTGAACTACTTGGTGAAGCTGGTGCTACTCAGTTCAACCAATTTCTCCCAGTTGGAAGCTCCCTGCGCAAGGCATAGCGCCGACCTGGAAGCGCCGGGCCCCGACGGTTTGAGTCCTCTACTCCTGGCGTGTCGATGCGATGCCGCGCGCGTGGTGCGACTGCTGCTGGAGAAGGGCGCGGATACGACAGGAGTGCCGTGGGGCTTGGGGGTGGCAGGTGACCAGGCGCCCAGATTTTTGATGATCCCAGCAGTCATGGTTTCTCAAGCCATAAGGAAGCCCTTAAAGTTATGGTTGGTTTGAATATGTTTACTATAAGTAATTAAGATAAAGGATAACACTGGGGTAGCCCTATTTGGTGAAACCACCGTATTAATTTCTCACCGAAAGATGAGGGAAATCTCACAAGTCATATATGATTTCAACATGTTTCAGTGATCATCAGTCGTGTTTCCTTGCGAAGTTACCCTAAACTATATTTGTTGGTTTTACTTTTTGTGCAGCTTGGGATTGTCATACTGATGGATTCAGACATATTGAGTTAACAACCTGGCTGGATGAACTTGGATGCCGATACTTATGAGATTGGGTTAACAGCCAGCTGTTGTTTTTCTCATATTTTGTGGGTTTAGTACACGCATCTTGGTATTACCTGGTGACTGGTTCCCATGCAAGATGTTGTAAGCATTGTGGAAGCTTGAACTCGCCAGGCATTTCTTCAAAGGGTTCAGGGGCGAAATCCCATTTCTTGGACCACGATTTCTGAGGAGCAAAGGAGATTTGCGAGCGTCATGGTTCGCGGCGCTCCTTGGCAGTTCTCAATGGCGAGAACGGCGAGGAAGGTGATGCTGAGCCTGCAGAAATGTCGAATCCCAAAGAAATACCAAGTGATCCAAATGCTCCAAGTGATCCAAGTTATCCAAGTGCTCCAAGCGACTTTATAGCAAGTGATGCAGGTGCCAAAGAGCCTTGCAAGGCCTCCAGTTGGTTTGGGTCTGCTGTGGACCCGACCAACTTTGAAGAAGAGGCGGAGCGGGATGCACTCGCCCAAATGCGAGCACTTGAAGAAGCCGATGAAGAGAACTCGTGATCTCTGCTTTCGGAAGAGAAAAAAGAGACCAAGTCATATCATGATGAACAATGATATAGTGGAGAGAATGATTTATCATGCTTAATGATTCATCACGATGTAAGTATGGATTTGATTTTTGAGAGATGCAGCGGAGGTGCATGCTGTAACCTGTTGCGGATCCGATCTGGCAAACACTCGTTTATTCAACTTCAGCCGGAAACCGTGTCTTGTGCAACTTTTTCATGGGCGCTGCACTTGAAAAGCCAACTTCGGGCATGTATCGTGGAATTTCCGATGCGATTGAAGCTGATCTCACAAAATATCTGTTGCTGGTTGCACCAGTCATGAACGCCACAGACTGACTTCGTGTTCTTTCTGCAGCTTCATTGTTTCACTTAAGCATAGAACCAGGCAACAAAACATCTTGAAACTGAAGTGTCCCACCTAAGCTACGCGACATTCTCCGGCTATCCCAAAGACGCCGAAAGATAAGTTATTGCATGGATAATCATGGTGCCCGATTGTCAATGACCACTGTGGTTTACCATGGACCTTCAAGCTTTGCCAGAGCAACACAGCACGCTACTCCAAAGACTTCTTCAGTAGTCAAGGACCACCATTTGTTCACTGCACCACAAGTAGTTTCGATGGCGAAATGGCATGGCCTGTGATTTAACCACGCTCTCACCTCAGCTGGAAGCAAGTGGTTGATCTTATGCAGGAGAACAACTGTGGAAAAATGCCAGCAGGAAGATATTAGTGGTGTAATCCCATAGCTGCTTAGTTTCTTCATTGAACATTTCCGTTTTCTCACAATTGGTTGGTAACTTCAAAGTTGGATATGCCATCGGTTGCAATATTGACGTGCCATTGGTTGATACCCATGAGTGTTCGGGTACATGTTGAAACTGCTATGTAGAACTCCTACCATCAGTTGATGCCTATTGATAGATCATCCAGTTGATAGTTGATACAGCACAGTTCGGCCAGGTTTGAAAGCAGCATTTCAGAAGTTCCCAACAATCAACAGAGTGGAATTGATCATCAGTTTATCTTCCAATAGATCTTCCAATAGATCTTCCAAGAGTCTTCCCATAGATCACTAGCCAACCATAGATCCCATCTTCCAATGCTAACTTCCCATCTGTTAGTTCATCTTCCAATGCTGCTAACCATTCTTCTCTTTCATCATTAGAAGTAATCATTTTTTGGGTAACCTGTGGCTTAAGAAACCACCAACCAGTCCTAACCATTCTTCCATGGAAGATGCTCAGCCTGTCCCATCTTCCAAGGCAACGGCGCGATGCCGAAGCACTATGGACATCACCTCCGAGAGCTACGGCACAACAACAGGCGCCGTGCTGAGGTCACTGGCGGGTCCCTTGGGGTCCCTGTTGGTGGCCTTAGGTATTTTGACGTTTCTCACTGGTGGCATTCCGTTGAAAAAAAGCAAGCAATCTTATCGTTTCGTGTTTTCAGTCTTCCGAAGATTTTGAAGTTTGAGGTTTTTCCAACTTCAGGATGTTTCAAGTGGCATTCGGAGGACCAGGTAGACCAGGTTCTGTGACCAGTGGTGCCGGGTCTCCCATGCTATGCGGTAGAAATCGCCAGGCAGATCCACTCGTCGGTCTATCCCGAGAGTGTGCAGGAGCAGGGCCCTGAGCTGCAAGGCTCCCCACAAGCCTTGGACCAATCGCCGTATTTGGTTCATGAAATTGGAGCATCAACATGGGTGTTTCTCAAGTCATAGGGAGCCCCTTAAAATGGTTGGTTTATTGATATAAATGGTTAATGTGTTGGATCTCCATTTGGCTCGCAGTTTCCGCCTCTTTAGTGCAAGTGGGTACCCCACCTGGAAGGACCCATTTGTTGCGAATCGTTCGCGCATGTGGAGTTAATGACTTGGATGACTTGGAGACAGACCCATTGAGTTCATGAATTCGGAGAATCGAAATGAAGGATTGAAGGCAGGTCAACTACGATGAATCGGCACTCCAACTTGATCATTTGGTTGATTATTGAACAAACTATCGATGATGAAACCGCATGAAACGGCCCGCTATTCATCATTATGATCAAACTCAGTTGAAGCAATTGGCGGTTTCTCAGAATAGGGGAGTTTCAGAAACTCATCAAATTTTAATCATTTATACTAAAAAGCCCACCATTTTTTAGATCCCCAAACTGTCTTGAGAAACCACCATTTGAACTTGCGACTCGAGGTCGTGTTGTTTCAGAGTGACGCATTTTCCAAGGATTCGAAGGTCATTGTACTGGATCCTGGAGGAACCAGATGCCAGACCGGGGTCTCAGATGCAAAGATGTGCCACTCACAGCGGGTTCGATCCAAGTGGCTGACCCATCCAAGGGTCTTGGTGCATCTGCTTGATCGAAAAACTGCTGTCAGGGACCAGCAGATCACAGGGGTCCTCACCACTGAGGTTCAGATGTGCCCAAAGTCCTCACGGTGGGAGTAGCTGGGAGCCTTGGGGAGGGGAGGATGGGGAGGTGAGGCTGTGGAGGGCCCGTCAAGAGAGTGATGAATGATAGGACCTGATAGGAGTGACAGCTTGGAATCGCTGAGGCGTGCTTCAATGTTCTGATGATCTTGCTGAGCTTAGTGAGTTTGGTTTTGGAAACCAGTCCGGAGTTGGAAGCTCAGAGCTGAAGCTCCGCCTTGGGGAAAGGTGCAGGTTTTGGGGTTTCCCAGCGGTCAGAACTGGATGTCGAGGATGCTGAAGGATGCTGAAGGAATGTCAGGTCATGGAGCATCTGAATGTTTTCACTCTGTTTGTTGCTCTAGAAACTCCACAGGAAAACAGATGCAGACAATATTCAACATCTGGGAGGGGCCACATTAGCTGCATGTGAGTTGCAGCCAATCAACCGCAGTGGTGTATTAGCTGATGACTTGGGGGGTTGCTTCACCCCTTCTTTTGACGTCCCCACATGAACTCAATGCATACCTTGTTGGGGCGATCCTGATCGTATGACAACAAGCAAACGGAGATCAGCAAGTAGAGAGGGTACAGAGAAAGTCAAGCAGCTATGCCTTTGGAGTACATGATCAGCCATGAAAAATCGCCACTTCTGAGTCCCCATCCAGCACTTAGAGAGCCCCCAAGTTTCAGCACTAAATTTGAACTCCGTCACTTCAAATCTGCTGTGCGGGGACACTTCAGTGCCGGAACAGTGGTTGTACTGGGCTGCAGCCCAACAATACAGCCAGGATGAGCAATTACTACCTATGGATGAGGAACCAGTACTAATTCAGTATCAATCAATCACTCATCAACCGTGGATAGTTATCAACCATCAGTAACTAGTATTGACCATTATGAGCCGTTAGGCAACCGTCAATCAACCACAAGTGACAATTAGGTGTTTCTTAAAATACGGGTACCTCCAAATCATCCAATACAAACCATTTACAGAAATAAAACCAACCATTTTTGGCTGTTCACTATTTTGAGAAACACCTAATCATTAGCCCGCAAACTCACGGTTCTTTGCCACATTTTCATCCAAATCCTGTGAGGTTCAAAAGGAACACCTCAGATGAGATTTGGCAGACCATTGACATCGTGACCACAGGAGCGAAACGTGTCAGCGGTGACCAACTGGTGAACAAGGACCAGTTGATACAACTGGTTAGGGAAAGTGATAACAAATGGTTATTATGACTAGTATCGCTGTTGTGCTTTTAAAGCAACTGTTATAAAGAGTAGATGGTCAGTAGGAACTTTGTCCGTTGCTTTTCGATGTTCATTCGCATTACCGCGGTGTTCATCCGTTGCTGCATGCAACACTGGGATTTTGCAGATCATTTGTTAGTCGGTTCCAGGAGGTCTCCAAGTGTGATTTTTCCACTCTTGCCGAGTTCACAAGTCTTTTTTGGATCCACTTACATGGGCAACATCACGAGAGCCTTTCTTAGTGCTAGTATTCCGTCTTCTGGGCCTCATGATTGAAGTTACATGATCAAAGACACCCACCATGTGGGTCCCATAGCGCAGTTGGAGGTACCCATGTAATGAATCATGGATCACTGGTGGTGCTGGTGATTGAATCTCATGTTTCGTAGTGGTTGATGTCGTCACCGGCTCTGCAGTCTGTTTCACAGTGGAGTACCTTACGCGACTTTGGGCACCGTCCTGAGCTCTCCGTGAGACCTTCGTGTAAGGGGAAAGTGTTGGGAACCGCTGAGAATCTGGATGAACAATCTCCAGGTTGCAAATCGCTTGCGAATCCGAACACGAGCTGGCTTGTGGTTCGCGCAGCTTCACCTGAGTGTTGAAATTGCAGAGAAGCTATCAGGATCAAAATAACAATGGTGTTTCAGGATTGAAATACCATTATTTTCAAACATCAGGATCAATCAGAAGATTGAAATGCTATGATGTTCTCACATGTTCAGCTGAGGTTTGTGATGTTTTTGGATCGTCTCATGTGGATTGGTTCTTCAAGTGAGGATCTTAGCTACTGATCTTAGTTGCTTCCAGTTGCATACAGCTACTCAGCTAATCTCAGCTACTTCCGCTGTGCAGAATTCCTTTTAGTCAAAGAGCCTCGGGGGTTGACACTGTTTATCCTGTTTCTTCATCAGAATCAAAATCCAAAGCGCATTAAGAAGTCATGGGACGATCTAGTGAGTGAACCAAGGCCTTTAAATGTCTGTGATCTTCTTGTTCCGACCTTAGTCTTGCTCACCTGTGTCTCCCCTAAGACTCACAGGTGGTGCCATGCCGAGCAGTCGAGGGGTCAATGCTTAACGTTTGATGGTGGGTAATTCGGTGGAAGTCAAGACGCATGTCAGCGCAACAAGGGCTAAATTTGCAGACGGTTTCTTGCAACCAGGAGCGTTAACAGAGTTTGTTGTCAGGCGATTGTTCCTGTGTATGCTGAGTTCGTTGTCAGAAACTGAGCGCCGTATTCTCTTGTGAGAGAGTCTGATTCATGGTGAGCCGTGGAACATATCTGCAGTGTGCAGTTGGCTTGGTAATAGTTGTCAACGTGCCATCATGGTTCTCGCAATTGAGATGGACCAGCCAAAGGGGGATTTATCAGCCATTGTCTCTTTCAACACTCATAGACTCATAGGACCGTAGGATTTACTAATTATAGTAGTACAACTTTGATAGTATTATACTTTACTACAGCAGTATCACTACTTAGGTATCACTAAAGCAGCGTTTTACTGTAGTCTAAAAGTACAACCATACAATAGTATGATATTGCTTTGGCTATTTCGATGATTAGCATTATTTTGGCTCCAGTGTTGGTTTGTGATGTTTTCGTGTCACAAGGGTTGTCGTTGATGTCTCAGGTGAGAGAATGGGAGCTTGAATTCCTGCGCGTCCTTCGGGCTGGGAACACAGAGATCATGGTCGTTCTTTGGCATCCTTTCTCCGGTGCAAAGATGACAAACATGGATTTGCTTATGTTTGGCTTCCTCCTTTCTTTTCTGTCATTTCCAATCATTTTCATTTCCGAGAATCTTTGTTGAATCATTTGATTTGACAATTGCCTAAGCCGTGTCAACCATCAATGACTCACTCGATGTCGACATGTGGATCCATGGCTACGCCATGGCTATGCTGATGTCCAGGTCGTCCGCCTGTTCAAAATAGGCCGCTACTCTGAGGGTCCGTAACTCAGATCTCAGGCCACACAGGTCATGTGGGACCGTGGCAAGACTCGTGGCTCTATGCGTTTGTGGACATGAGAAAAAAGATAAAAACTGAGATAAGATGAGCATTTCATCTATTTGCTGTTTCTTTTAGTCCAGTTTGAATTGATTTTTATGGCATTTTCGATTCCATTTCGATTCTCAACTGATTTCATTCGCTCAGATTTCTGAGGTGTTCGGGTGATGAATGCCGCACTGTTTAACAGTCTGCCTGCGGCTCAGACATTGCTGTATACCCTGGAGATCCTAGGCATCCCATGGCATTAGATTACCTCAACCACTGGTAACCATCGTGAAGGCCAGCGTCAACCATTCTCAGCCCATCATCAAGCACTCGCAATCCTGATCAACCGTTGCCAATCATCATTGATCACAATTTGAAACATACTTTTTTACAGAATCATATTTTTGGCCGCCATTGTTCACCATCATTCTCACAGATCATTCTTCGCCATCACAAGTCATCCGTCATCAATCCCAAGATCATGAAGCATTCCAATCTACTGACTATGAACATCTATGAACCATATTATCCCAAGATTAATCACCAAGCCACTATAAACCATGGCCATGAGTCGAGCATTCCCCTGACCCCCTTTCAGGTCGGCGTTGTACATATTGGTCTTTTTGTTTGTCATCGGCTCTGGAGCCCAGCCGTGGGTAAGTTCGATCGGATCTAGTAGCCATGGTTAGCCATGCTTAGCCATGGTTGGTCAGGTGGCAGGGTGGAACGGTTCATAGCGGCACTCAACGATGATGAATCATGGTTGCTACTAGTAAGCAGTAAGCTGATTGATGTGGATAGTTATGAACGCCGGTGTTGGTGCCACCAGTGGGCAATCATCGTTACTCAACCGTTATAGATTTTTGACCACGAGTTCCACAACTATTTGCCAGCTTGTGGATGGTCCACAGCCCATTGAAAGTGCCTTTTCGATGAATCACCAGCGAATTCTACAGGGAGACATCCACAGAAAGTCCTCTGCATGCCTCAGGCTCGATTGTATTTGCGTCGATCATTTACTTCACAGAAAAAATGGCTTGTTGGACACTCAGTGAACAGCAACTTGTGTCGAGTCATCGAACAGCTAATTCAGAGTCACCAGAGTTCTGGGATGGACATTGTGCAATGTCAAGCTGAATCAATCAGATAAGAACACGAAGAGCCATGCGAACAGGAACGGCTGAACCGGTTGAAGTCGCTGCAAGGTCCCGACTTTAACAACAAGAACGTGACCCAGCACAGCTCTAAGACTTGCTGAACGGCCGGGGAAATTGCAGCGGATGCCTCGAAAACCCGAGGTTTCAAAGCTACAACGATGCCGCGGCCCAAGCCCTGTGGCGCCCTTTTCTTCGAAGATTTTGTTACCATTCCTGGTGTTTCTGGAAGATATTAAGAGGTTTCTTGTCAATTTCGGCTTCCTTTTGAACCATCTTGAAGAACCCTTCCTTGATGGGGCGATCACTTTCTGCGTTCGCAGCTGGGTGGAGAGCGTGTTCACCTTCTCTCCTGTGGGTGTCCGGCTGCATCGGCTCCTTTGCGTGTCTGGCTGCTCGTTTCGGATTCCTTCTTTCCTTCTGGGAGAAGACGCTGGCTGCTGTTGCTTCCCTTTTGGGCTTCTCTTTGCTCCGTCTTCCCTGTTGCCTTGGCAAAGCAGTTTTGCCAGCAGGTGATATTTATATACTGCAAGTGTATATGTAGACATATAGATGAAGATATAGACGCATATGCTGATGCTGCTGATGATGCTGCTGATGATGGTGGTGGTGGTGGTGATGATTTTGTTGATGATTGCAATGCTGATGGTATGTAATTATATACATATATGAAAAAAATGATCCCAAACCTTTTCAGCGCTCAAGAAAACTGAGGAGTGTGCTGCCTCTACAGTGAGTATGTCTGAGACCTTTGGAGCGTGTTGCTCATAGCTTAGCTTGATCCGCTTTGCTGTAAGCTGAGTTCAAGAGGAGATCCATAGATGAACTTCACTAGAGGGATGAACCAGCTCCAGCTGTTGGTTTCTTCGCCTAACCCACCTGGGGTAAGCCAACTATTAGTTCTAAGGGGGAGCAGGGCCTCAACTTATGCGTGGGGTTTGCCTTGTGCCGAGGTATTTATATGTGTGATATTGCAAGTGGCATTGCTGAATTTCCACTTTGTCGCCCATGGTTGGAGGAGAGGAAATCTGAGGATAGCGTAGCTTCTGCTAAACCACAGCCTTGTTGATCATATCAGCTGTGGTCGATAACTATGGCAACTATGGTTTTCAAGCTATCAACTATCAACAGGTGATGCTTATCGGGCTTATCCAACTATTGAATTGAGATTGTGATGGCCATTGATGACTATGGCAACATCATCTTCACATCATCGTGGCTTTCCTTGCTTCCACAGGACGCCACCATCACTTTCGGGCACGACCGCCACGTTTGTTGTGATGTCATCGCCCCTGGTGCTGGTGATCACAGCCAGGCGTCGCCTGCAAGTCGCTGGAGATTTCAAGGCGGTGGAACCGCGCATGGCTTCCACACCCATGGCCGATCAGCTCCGAAAAGAGATGTGTTCAGCCGCATTGCTTCAGCAATGTCAACGCTGCCAATGGGAGTTTGTCATTCTGTGGCAGCCGGCGGTACGGCATAAAAGCATGGGGGTGTCAATCGCCCAGAAGCGATCCCCTGGTGATTCTCAATAGTGAAACCATCGACTCTACAGCACAGACCTGCAAGGCCAAGAATGGGAATAACACCAAGCCTGACAGTACTTTGATTGCCGTCTCTTGAGCAGCCAGTGGAACTAGTGCAAAACAGGCTGCTTTGAAGCATAAGTTCTAAACCACGATTGAGCATTCTTCAGCATTGTTAAGCATGTTAACCCTTATTTGCTATTGCTAATCATTCTCATTAACCAACCTTTCTGAACCCTTCTGAACTGACCCAACATTGGTGTGTGCCCCCCAACTGTCAGGTGGAGGCGCTGAATGATGCAGAGATTGATTCGGTGCTGACCGGAATGTCAGAGCCTCGGAGTCGGAGCTGGAAGAACTTCTACTTGCGAGCGAAATCGCATCTTCTTTTGGGGGGGCCAGAAGTGTGTGCAAACGAAAGATATCCATGTGAACTTCGTGGTTGTATACAGATAATGCGGGACAGCTCATGTGGGACAGATCATGTGGGACGGATCATGTGGAACAGATCATGTGGAACAAAAAATGTTGAGCGATTCATCTTCCAATCAACCACTCCTCAATTGAACAGCTGAAATCAGATCCAGGTTTTGACCCTTTCAATGACCAAGCAACATGACTAGCTGTTCATTTGGTTGTTTTGCCGCTGGTTCACTATTGGTGGTTTGTACCCCTGAATTCCAATAAACCATGGATCTTCTTATATAAATTGGGCCAGCAGCATCGGGGTTGCAGAAATTTGGGTGCACAGAATTTTGGATTTCGTCAGGCCACAAGGCGTTTTGCAGAATTCCTTAGAGAAATTTCTTGCCAGATATGTTTCAGCAAAGGTGGTGGGCGGCTGCGTCAAACTCAGAGCTCGAAATTTGAAGCAACTGCCAACCTTTATTTTTAAACATGCAAAAAGCAGAATTCAAAGTCAACTCCTTTCGAATTTGCAAAACAGTGGGCTGAAGATGATTACTGTAACTCAGAATTTCCCTGGAGAAAGTTGTGAGGAGTTGAGATGAGTGGCACGGCTTTGAGGTTACTATGACCACAGTTGGATATGGTGCAGCACTGGGAGATTTGGGCTGTGATGAGTTTCAGGGCAGCAGCTTGAAGCCTGAACTTCTTGTGCCTTTCAGTGGGACCAGGTGACATCGTGCCGAAGCACTGGTCTTCAGTGATAGTGGCTGGATTTGCCATGGTGACGGGAGTCGCGAGCTCAAGCATGAAGGCATTCAGCAGTCCCAGGTGTGTTGAAATACATTTGGAGCCTAGACTTGTTCCAGACCTCATGCGCTGGAGTGTATTCTTGGCCTTTCAACTCGCGCCATCCTTTGCTGCTCATTTCCTTCCCAAACTCTTGACATTCTTTTGGTGTAAAAACTCTCTGGCGTTCTAAGCCCCAACTCTCAGGCTTTTGATGTGGGATCTTTGGGGGTTCGCATGGAGAGCTCGCTGAGATACTGATCATTGCAATGCCCTTTGCGATTGTCGGCACCAAATTCAGCGAAGCTTCGGGCTCAGTGGGACTCAGACATTGAGGAGGCAGATCCTCACAGAAGGCAGTGCTACCTCTGCTGTATCATCACTTCCCAGAACCATTGCCAAAGCAGGGAAATTGTTCAGTGGAGGGTTTTACAGCATAAGTTCAAATTGTTGTAAAGGTTGCAGATTTCAAGCGTCAACGATGTAATGCTTTGGTGAAGTCCTAAGGCGGCTGGTGATTGCACTGGACTTAGATGATGAAGTCCTGTGTCTACGATCCTCTCTGACAGCTGATTTTTTGGATGTCAGGACGGTTGTCACTATTACTCTGTCAGCATTTGCTGCAGATTCCTGCTGGTGAAGCCATTTGTGGTTGCGAGGTGTTGAGTATGACACAGAGGACGAAGGTGCAGCTTTTTGTACCTGGATCTGTCGAAGGTTTGCATCTGACACTCTCACTTTCAGCGGCCAAAATTCTCACAAGATATCCCACAGAGTTAGAATGGATTCAAAGTCTTAGTTCTTTGACGAGAAGATCCTAGGAAAGTGGAAATAGATACTGATACATCACAGGAATTTGGTTCTGGATACCATGCAAGAGGATATGCGATCACCGGGATTTGCGATGAACTAACCGCCCACTGTTGTAGGGTGCAGGGTTTGCCTTATCTAACCAATTGTTTATGCATCATTCTTAACCATGAAACATAATCAGCAACCATCAGCCACCATCAGCCACCATCAGCAACCACAAACCTACAGGACCCGTTACAACCCTTGGTCCAACCAGCTGAACACCAGCCATGCGCGAGCTGAGTGGCACGTTGCTTGCACGCACAGCGTCTCGCCAGACTTTGCCAAGCAGCTGACGGTCTCTTCGAGCATTCTGAGTGAAGAGCCAGAGACTCGGAGGGCTGGTCGTTCTCGGTGGCGAAGGTCTGTGGATCTTGGCAAACTGCTGGGACTTCGAAGATTGCCTGGTCAATCCTAGGCATTTGGAACGCAGGTAACTGCTGGGAATGGCAAGTACTACCAGAAGTAACTGCTGGGAGTTCTCCGAGAATAGGTCTGTGTTTCACAAGCTTTTTGAAACTGATCCTGTCAGAAGTGTTGCCGCTTTGATATCAGCTCAAGTGATACAGGATTTGAGCACTGACAGAAAAGTGTGAAAAGGTGCCAGATTTGATGAACGCTGGTTAAATTTCAACAAATATGGATCATATATAGTACGATTGGAAAATTATGGTGAATCATTGGGCAGAAGTGCAGTCAACGATAATGATTTACTGTAGTTAAGAATATTGATATGGACAGTCATCGACGAACTATAGTCACTGATCATTGATGATTCACCAGTCGACTAGAATCGGCCAACCGTGGCTCATAGATTCTTGATGGATGAGCCATTTATGCCCATTATCGGCATTTATCAACCAGACTATTTGACCATGCGTTACTATCAACAATAGATGGGGAACAATCCTTCATCACATAGGCAGGTGACAGTGGAGCATAGTTCTGTGATGATTTAAGAACAGATGATTCATTGTTCAATCATCATAACACATGCTGAAAATCACGCTCTCAACACCATTTTGTTCGCTCAGGGTGAAGAACTCTGACATGATCAGCTCGAAATCGCTGGCTGCCGCGCCTGAAATGTCGCTGGATTTGCAGTCTGTTCTGTGCCTCTGGGGGAGGAAAGATGCCTAGGAATCCACCACTCGGAACCATGGTGTGTATCCATTGACAGGCCCATTCATCAGAAGTCATTCACCTGCAGGTTGTTAGTGGTTGGTTTATATCCCTGCAACGAACCGTTATCAACCTTGAGTTATTAGCAAGTAGAAATATGTGTAACCCGCACTTACGCCGCCTTGTAAAATGGACTCAAGAGCACCAGGACCCACTAAGTATGAATATGCTGCGCAGATCAAGGCAACAAATCAACATTGAAGAACAAAGCCCAAGTGGTCACCTATGCTCGACCAAGCTTGGAACCAGCTTGGAACCAGCTTGGAACCAGCTTTTTTTGATGACCGAGGTCCCATGGTTGCTGATGGTTTGGGGCTTCCACAGTTGCTGGTCTATTGAGGGTGAGCCTATCATGATAAAAGTGCCCTGGAGAACAAGCAGTTGAAGCAAATCCTCCGCAATCCATGGACATTTCAGGATTCCCAGCCCTATCATCATTGTTGTAGGTCAGCTTTGATCCGTCATCAATCAATGACAAGGGGTTCTTGTGGGTCACTATCCCCACCAATCCGCTTGCATAAACATTATCGAACACGATTCATCACCAATGGTCACCCCATGAACACGTTGAATTCGCAGTTGGATTGCCGTTGGTTCACCACAGCTACCAATGGCCACCGTTGCAAACGGCGTAGATTGCCACCATAGCTAACCACCACCATTGGTTGCTTTGGCTTTGATCGAGCCACGCAGAACCATCAGTTCACAACGCCACAAGCTTCGCAATGGCTGGGGTTCATCATGAACTCATACGGTGACCCATCAACCATCATAGTCAGCCATCATTCCGTATCATCAACCATCGATCAACCATTCATCAACCCAGTTGCTGTTCATTGATAAACCATCATGAGCCATCATTCTTAGCACTTCAAATCGGAGCGATTTCCCAGGGATTTCCAAGCGGGATTCCAGCTGTGGGTTTCCTCATGAATCATTGATATACCATTCCTAACCATCATGAACCATCATTCACCATCATTATTGATCATCAAATATCATTTTCTTCTTACATTCTTTACATCTTGTTTTGACATCTGAAAACCCATTCCCAACCATCAAAACAGCGGGGTGAAGCCCGTGGGGTCGTGGGATCAGGTCAGCCTTACTGGAGAAGCTACGCTGCGAAGTGGATGAATCCATGGCAGTGAAGCTGGGGACCTTGGGGGTGAAGTCATGGGTAGGCGCCATGGTTGGGGGCAGTTAAGGCATGCTAAAGGCATGGTTAAGGGATGGTGATGGGGTGGTTGAGGGCTGGTGAAGGGTTGATGGTTGATGACTGGTTGAGTAGTGGGTGATTCATGGTTGATAATGGTGAGTGAGACAGTAGGTTACTCAGTGAGGCTTAATTCATAGAGGACAAAAACGAACAACAATGATCCATTGAAATTCTGCCAAGGGTGGAGGGATTAAAAAGATGACAAGTGCCATGGGGAGGTAAAGCGGCTGATAGATCATGGGTAGCCAACACACCTGTCAAGAGTTGGATGATTCCTTAATGGGAACCAAGCTACCCCCATTTGGGCGATGTGTGGCGGGGAGAGCTGGCTCTGGCGCCGTTCTTGTGGCGTTGATGTGTTGACATGAGTAACACTGATCAATCGGCAGCGATTTACCACGCAGCCCATATTTCCGCAACGAAGATTTTTTGACAATTGATGTGTGGACCAGATGGTATTCGTCACTGTGCGTGAGAAATGCGGAGAGTTGCATCATGACAAGCCATCCATATCAATTAAAACCATGATCAAGCATCGACCACCATGAATCGCTATAGCCACTAGTAACAATGACTCAAAGTCAGCAACCATGCTGTCAGTTCGCATATTTTATTCTGCCATATTCTGCACTCTAGTTCTGAAGAATGAGCTGCTTGATGAAAGGATGCGATCGTTTTTCCAAGGTGTCAGCTGCGGTTGGGGTTGGTGATCAATAGCTGCAGTTGGTTTACAACTATGGACCAGGCCATAGGTACTCCAGCTGAGATGACCACCTGGTTCCATGAATTCTGTGGAATCCCTTTGACCACAGCAGGGTAGGCGAACCAAATTCTGGCATGATGCTGTTCCTTTCAGAATTATTTTGGCAAGTCTCTCAGCTCAGAACTTTTTCAGGAAAGAGATCCTCCAGTTGCAAATTCTGCGCAGGGGCCTGAGATTGTCTCATTGGCATCTTTTCTTGCTGGCTTTGCAGCGCTGAATTTCTCGTGGCGGAGAACAAATATGAACAGCTTCACTGAGAAGACAGCTTTCAGACTGGGTTCTATCTCTGGGGTTCCCAGACCCAAAAATAGTTGTTTTTAGTATATTAGATATATTAGCCAATCATTTGGGGCCGGGCTGGGTACCACGATTTATGACACTGGCTTGAGATGAAGTTTTCCAAGGCGACAATCTGTGGACTTCGGTTGAGCACTCCTTGGCGCGACTCGCTTTTGAGGCAACGACTTGGAGTGTTCAGCAG
>VSDK01021234.1:131945-162123 GCA_009767595.1 Symbiodinium kawagutii
CAGCAGGTTTTGCTCTCCGTGTGTGCTGTTTGCGGCACAAGATTGGGATTCAAATCTAGTGCAAGATATTTCTTCAACTTGAGTTGTTGGGATTTAATTTTGATACACAACTCCAGTATCTGCAACTCACAGCAAGATGATTGAACTCATTGTCCAGATTATGAGTTACAAGCATGACCAAAGGGAGTGTATCTCCAGTACCAAGCAGGTTGTAACCTACCTTTTTTCCAGCCAGGTCACTGGGATTCCTGCTTCCAGTCTTTCGTCAACCGTCAAAATGAAGAATTATGAATGATATTGAATGATTATCAACCATTACCTATCAACCATCATCAACCATTCTATGAAATCATGAACCACTCTGAACCATCTTTAACCATAGCTTATTGAGAATCCACTCACCAAGCACCCCATGATGCTGTTGCAACGCCTGGCAGGGCTGCATCAGCCTCAACGCCCACATGGTCGACGGCCCGTGGTTCAGTCGCAGAGTCACCAAGAAGACCAAGGCCCCACGGCCGCACGGGCAGCTGGGCGGATTCAGCTGCTTGGGGAACCAGGTAGTGCTTGGTTGACCGAAGCATCATCAAGCTGGTGACCTTGATGCACCTGGTGATGCACCTGGTGATGCAACCTGCTTGGTGAAGAGTTCGCAGCATGGTCGTTTGTTTGGTGATGTTTGGTGTGTCAAAGATGACATGAGAAGCAAGTTATGCCGACTTAGAGAGAGATGGTGTCCACATGACTTGGGTCAGAAGATCCCTGGAACTCCAATCCCTTTTCTCAGCACCAAGGCGAAAAGGTCAAAAAAACATCTCAGAGACCAGCAGAGTTACACAACGATGACAACCCGATGTGTTCTTTACTTTCAAAACAAACACGGGACATTTTCCAAAAAGTTGAAAGTCCTCAGCTTCCCAAAGAGGACTTTGATCAACACAGCTTGTGCCAGCTCCTGGGGTCGCCTCCCGGGGCTGGCGACCCCCAGTTAGACTCGAACCAGAGATGGGAACGAGCCATGACCATCTCGGTATGGGCGTTTTCGTTTGCCAATGCCGCTGGAGAAGTTGGGTCTTCCCGGCGAATCCAACAGTTGGCACTTCCATGAAACGGATCTGAGGGTTTCGGAACCCCCTCAGTTGTCATCCAGCTTATTCAGCGTATAGAAGTAAACCAAACATTTTTTTGGGTACCCCTATTTTGAGAAACAACCATGTCTAAACTGGGTGTTCGTGGCCATTGGATTTCTTGACTCCTGGGAAACAAGCACCACATTCATTAGTAGTCCCTATTTCCCGACTTATCCGGCAAGCATTGGTTCATCAATCATCCAATTCATCACTAAGATTCCCATCAAAATTCATGTTTCAACACCGATAACTGCACTTCTGCCACTCACCAACCACTCAAGTCACCGACTTCGTCCAACCTCATCCAAGCTCATAGAACCAAGGCACCCACGCACTCCTCCATGGCTCCACGGGAAACCGCTCTGCAGGCCTCCGCGGATACCGCTGTGGCACGGAAATCCTTGGGCTTCATCAAGCGCGACTGGTGCATCCGGCGCACGGTAGCCCAGAGCTGGGACGTTGTTAGCTTGGAGAGGGCTGGAAATGCCTGGAATTTGAATGAGTTATATAGAAAGATTTATAAACATAAAATCTATTGATTTATTAGAGTTTTTATTGATTTATAGTGAGTTATGTTGATTTGTACCGATTTAAACAAACACGAGGATTCAACATCGCAATTGTCATCCCTCACAATGATTTAAAAGATTGAATTGTTTTCAGCAATAAATTTGAAAGAGTTAAGCCTTGGAGAGGATATGCCTGATGTTCATCTGACCAAGGTACTGCAATCGACATCACTTCGTCGTGGATTTTTGAAAGCACCGTCCTGTTCCTCATCGCCGGAAACTTGGAGATCACTGTCATAGAGAGCTGGATCTCAGACCAATCCGTGCAATCTCCACGGATGCCACATGTCAAACCGTGAGAATTTGCGCATTGAAAAGAAATCAGAAAGGAATGTATCTGGAAATGTATGTAAAAATGCATGTTACATGCATGTAAAATGATGGAAATGAATGTGTTGAGAAATGCATTGTTTCAACCGCAGATTCCAATCGCATGGAAATGCCAACAGCATCCGCACACGGCTCGCCTTAGTGTTTGAAACTGAGCAAAGGTTGCAAATAGCTTCGCTCTGGCGGTGCAGAACTTTTACTATGACCAGGAAGCGAAGTTTCTTTTAGGGGCACTTTACATAGTCAAGTAAAGTGTACATAGTAAGCTGGTGGTTCTTCAAGTGGTTCAAAGCGTGTAAAGTGTGAACAGGTTCTCTTTGCTTCCCTTACCACTTTACGTTGCTTTGTGATACTTTGTGTTTCCGGGACTCAGAAGTGTACTTTGAAGTGGGAGCTAGGGGAGGTGGTTGTCACTGGAAGAATTTTTCCTTGGAACTGGTTGCACTGTGCACAAAGACATGTGGAGAAATTGGGCCAGGAAAACCACTGGGGCAATGTGCTGATGAGAGAGACGGAAATCGTTGCTTGGCTTGACCTGATCAGACATTTCCACCAAAGGCTTGGCCTTTAGCAGAAATGGGACGACAAATGTGGTGATGGGCAAACGTACTGGCATCCAATAGCAATAGCATTCAAAGAGAACATCAACATCACAACCATGGCATGTCCCATGAAAGGACGTGGCATGGCTCTGATGCGACAACTCGGAGTGATGCCATGTAGGGCCGCTGGGCACCAAGGTCTTCACACTTTTCTTCACCTTGGAGTGTGCCATCAAGGCACCTAATGACCCTAGCAAGTGCTGGGGATTTTTGAACGATTTTGTGACAGATTTGGGTTGTTCAATAAGAACTATGCTAGCACTGATTATCTAGTGATCAATGATCAATCATAGCTATACTATTGATTTTCAAGCAGTAACGAAGGCAGCTGATCAATCAGCTATGCTATGATAATCATCCTTGCTGCTGATCATGGATGATCAAAACAGAATAGCTGGTTGATCAGCAGCAGTATGATTCTCTTATGGTCATCACCATCATCATCAACGAGAATCACTTGGTGATGCTTGAACTGCTGGCGATCCTTGGCGACGCCCCTTGAGCTCTGTGCCTTCTCTCCGCAGATTGTGGCCTATGGTTTCGTCGGGCATCCGTCTGCTTACATCCGCGACCCATGGAACTGGATCGACTTTCTGGTGGTGGCACGGCACCCAGTGGCGGGCCTTGTTGTCCCCAAGGAACCTGCAACTTGCGACTGGTTGGTATAGCGATGTTGGAACTGAAACGACACTGGGAGCTCCCAATGTCCTTGACATCGCCCACTTTCTGGCACCCCTGTGGCCACGTAGTCATGTATGGACCTGTCCCAAGGTAGTCGGTTTGCTGGACGCGATGCAGTTCGAGGCTCTGTCTTTTCTCAAGCCTGTTGGAAGCTCAGCGGAAACAGCTTGGAATGCTTGAAGATATCAAGATGAAATGTGGCAATACAATGTAGTGATCTCTAGATCCAGTTTTACCATAGATAGCTGGTGATTCATCATCAATCATGGTGGTTCATTGATACGGATCTTCCACTAATCAATCAAGACGTTTTTGGGAAAATGGATTAAAGAAGCAGGTGTCACTGAGATGGACATTCCAGGAATTCACAGTCGATTCTGTTTAAGGGGGAGAAACTATTCCAGATGCCAAGCGTCTGCTCAGGTGCCTGGATGTCCCAATCATAACTCATAACTATCATTGATCAATATCAGCCGGCTTTCAAACCCTGTTTGACCCTTACTTGTTTCATTCACACCCTGATCTTCCGTGAACAACGATCACGAAGCATTTTTATCAATTGCAAGCCATTCTTCCCCATAGCTAACCATCATCAAGCACTACTAAGCATCATGAACCATCATTAGCCAGGATTGTCCATCAAACATCATGAGTCCTTACCAGCCATCATCAACCGCCACCAAACATCACACGATCGCCGCCAAGGCCCGTGTGCTTAGACCATTGCGATCGTTGACGGCAGTGTCCGAGCCCTGATGGGTCACCATGCTTCAACGCTTGGTGAGGGCCACCCTGAGGGGCACCCTTGTCTGCGGTGTCCGGTATCTTTTGGTACTTGAGGCACCCAGTCAGTCTCAACCTTCAGTTAGTGAGGGGCACCCTTGGTCCTGGAAAAACATTGTGGTGACTGGCGATGGTTCATGGATCAATCGATGGTTCATGGTGATGCTTCATGATTGCCTAGCACGTGATGCTCGTTATGGAATGTCCTCGCACCACACGGTCGCTTGGGACGTTTGGGAGGCCTGGCATTCGCAACCTCTTCCACACCATCATCTTGTCACTTCCGGGCCTCAAGGCGGCAGATCAACTCCGAAAATGGCGAACGAGCCAAGTCATAGGTGGCAATGAGTTGCTACTTAATCTCTGGCTGGTTCCAGCTTTCAGATCGATTCAGAAGCAAGTCAGTATTAGAGTTAGCAGGAACCATGCTGCCCCATGCTGCACAGTCATGGCGTCAACTGCGAGAAGCATCAACCACAGAGGGTTCGCAACTGTGCCCGCATTGTCAGTAAGATACTCTGTCGTTTGGTTCATTTTTGGACAGGGGAATTGGAGTCTAACCTTTTGCCAGATCTTTCGGATTTTTTGGACGGAATGGAATCTCGATAGTCAAAAAGGTAGATATGCGAACCAGGAACTAAATATAAATGATATATAGTTTTTAATGCTCTGCTGATGAAAATGAAGAATTTCAGGTTGGAGTAGAATGGACCTGGCACCAGAATTTAGTGTTAGAGGCAGCTTCAAAGCATCACTTGTACCATCCTGGATCCAATTTAGGGGGGAAAGTGTCAAGCTGTTCAGGATGTGGTGCTGCTTGCCATCTTTCTGCTCATCATGTTCGGAGTCTTGGGGTCTGGACCCTCAGAACATCCCAGTGCTGAAGCGCCGCTTTTGCTGTTGATTGGTTGATGTCGGCTTTACATCAAGGAACCGCTGGGTTGATACTTCACCATTTAGTTGAAGGCAATACTATTTCCAACGGTTCACGGTTGATGATGCTTCTTAGTTGTGCCTCATAATGTTTAACGACGATCAACAGTTCTTAGATTCTAGATAGGTTATGGTTAATTACTCATGGTTAAACATGGCTCATGCAATCGCTTTCATAGGCTTCAGCTCGCTTGAACCCAGCATGTTGCGTGTCCAGGTTGCATTTTTGGAGCGGCATGCTGCACCGCTCATGTCGACTCACTGCTGAGTGTGGCGCTCAGAGTGTCGGACATGGGTGGGATCCTTGACATCATCAGCTTTGGTGACGTTCGAACTGTGAAGCAAGTTCCCTGGGATGGTTGGAACATGTTGGAACAGTTGACCCACGAAATGATGACATGGCGATACATTTTGCTTTGGGGTCAAACTGGCAACCGAAGCAAAGACCTGGATCTTGTGGAGCTGATCTCAGGCCTTTGCACTTCAGCCCACAGGCTCGAGCTCCAGGGCTGGACTTGCCATGAAACGACTGACGGTATGACATGTGGATTTTGGTTGGGAGGGTGCAGCAACTTGAGAGAGCGGGTTGTATTGAACTGTTGGTAGTTGCTTGTTGCGGAAGCTCTGGATGAAGTTTTGGGTTCACCAAGTCTTGTGAGGTCAATTGCAGTGGATGGTGCTTTGACAATGAGTCAGTGGTCAATGCCAGAGACTCAGTACCCTTGGTGGCCTGGGGCCTGAACTGGATTGGATCCACTCAAGGATTCTTGCACGAGCTTTTGGGTACCATGAGACATCAGAACTGGACTCATCAGCCGTTCCTGCAGGTGGTTGGTGCTCTCCCCATGTTGAATCAACTCCCAGTAGGAACTGCCGATTCAGAACTGTTCTGGGACCGTTGAGTTTCCTAAAGCGGCAGCCAGGAACGTGAGGGTCGTCTTCACCAATCATCATCTACTGCGGTATCTCACAATTTGTATATCATCATTCATGGGAGATTCATGCGAGTGAACCACCCTTTTGGGAGGTAAAGCAGCTGTTTTCATGAGTAATCGTGCTTTAGTAATGTGGTTCGACCATCATCCAGACACCTGATCAACACTATCAAGTTCAGAGAACGTCCACGATGGAACAAGTCCTCCTGGGATCAAGTCAACCACCAACTTCAGCTGGTGAATTCTTCCGTCGCCAAAGTCTGATTTGGGCAGCACTTTTGATATGCGGTTCTGTGCGGCTGGTTGCCATCCCATAGAACCAACCAATCATGAGCAGATATTCTTAGCCATCATGAACCAACCGTCGGCCATAGGAAGACCCATGACAGCCCATCACCAGCCACGACAAGAGCAATCGCCATGATCCGCTCCTCCTGGCCTCAAGGTCACCTTGGCCTCAAGTACTGTGCAGATCAATTCGGCCCTGGTCTTCGACACCTACTGCCATGTCCTTGATTCGATTTCACAAAGACAGCACCATAGGGTGATAAACCCAAGGAGCTTATAAGGTTTATGATTTTGGTTGATGCAAGAAATTCGTACACTTTGGTTTGGGTCAAAATGGGATGAGTATTGAGATGATGGATGATGATTGACCAGATATTCCGATATTCCCCATCCCAACTTTCAAGTTGATCGGGTTTTTTCGGATGCGTTGGTGATATACCAACCGTGAGCCCCGACCTGGGAGCCTCCCTGAGGTCGGACCAACAAGAATTGCCTGCAAGACTGGGAGCTCGGCCCTCAGGCGCCCGGAGGATACGTGGTGCACCTTGGCGTGGCACCATGGAGGTTCCCCTGGTGAAGCCTTCCCCGTGGTTCCTGGGATCACTTTGGTGCGACTGGGAAATCCTGAAAACTCGAAGTTCCCAGGTCGGGTAAGGACTACTACGTTTGGCCCCTGGACAACTCGCAGGACGCGGTGGAAGCAGCTGGCGCTTCTTCGCGGCCGTTTCTTAGATGTTTTTACTTGGAACAGTTTTGGTCAAGGAAGCATTGTTTGACTATCAGTTCCAACTCCTGCACTATCCGAAGTTATCTCTCACCAGCCATTCTCCTCTATTTTCCACCAACTACTCTCAATCGCATCCTTACGAATGAGACGCATCGAAGGCATGAAGGCCATGGCTGTTGTGAGGCTATGCCATGGCCAACATCGAGTCGTGCCCTTCCCCTCGGAAGTTGGTGAATTGGCTGTCAGGGGTAGCACCAATCATTGTGTATCAGCAACCATAGTCCAAAAATGTCAATGCCAATCATTTATGAAGACAGCGATCAAAGATTTTCAATCAATCAATGTCAATCATGTTAATCATTAATTATTGGCAGTTTGAATCCATATTTGACCGCAATGACCACGGTAAATATTAGTTGGTTAGCATTGGTATCCAATGGTGAAATGGTGGTTCTCAAAATAGGGGTACCCTAAAAATAGTACCTTTATTACCATAAATGGTCAATATTGGATGATTTGGGCTTCCCCTATGACTTGAGAGCCCCCCAAACATGATAATGAACCATCAATCGTGATCATTGTACATATTAGTTGGTTGACATTGAGATAGCCAATCATGAAATGTCAGCATGAACCACCATGAATCATCAGCCCATCACTTCTGCTGGGAGGAGCGCTTCTGCGGAGAATATGTTTGTCAAGTTCGATCGATGAGTTGGAGCCGCAGTTGAAACTTGCGAAGTGTTACGTCTACTTGGTGCACAGCTCAACTATCAATAAGGCAACAGTCCGTAGAGGCAGACCCCTTTCAAGAGAGGAGAATATCTGGAGACACACCATGAGAATCCCTGAGATTTGAAGAAATTTTGATAGTTAATCATGGATCATGTCTATGGTTTCTTCGATGACTGTGACCATGGCTGTATCTGGCTGGTTTCACTGACGAGCACCAGGTTCCGAGTCGGAATCAGCAGAGCTGCAGGTGCACATGGGGCAGGGTGCCAGGCCCTAATGGAAAGAGTTTGGGGCACCAAGAAATCATAATCATTATTGCTGAAGTAATCATAGTCACTGAAGTAAGTATCATTTTCGCTCAGTGTTAATCATAGTGATTTAACCATTATAACTACTCTGGTTAATCTGAATCATTAATCGTAATCAGAACCGATTGGGGCGCCAATCATAATCATCCTGAGTGTTTATCACGGATTTCCCATTATTATGAATATTCAAATGATCACTATTCAACATATTCAACCATCTTTACAACACAAACCCATGTCATTATGCTTGTTATCAACCCATATTTACCACATAGTGGTTCCCATAAGCCATATGACTATGGCAGGTCATCCCCTATGAATGACCCACGGCAGGTATTGCAGCTCTTGGGCTCCGTTGATGTCGCCAACAGCACGGAGGCGGCCCATGGTTGGCAGAACCAGCTGGTCTCAAGGGTAGGTTCAAGTGATCACCAGCCTGGTTGATGTATGGCTTATGGTGGTTATTATAGTGGTTGATGGTGGTTATTCTAGTGGTTGATGCCATAGTTAATGATAGTTAAGAATGGTCAATACTGGTGAATAATGGTTGATAATGGTTAATGATAAGCCCATATAGTGGCAAATATTGTGCAACAAAAGGGTGAAGCTGTGTAACAATTCGTCATTGGTCATCCTGAATAGTTGGTCACTTCACCAAAGTAACTCATGATGGATGAGTTACAAAGCACGTCGAGTAGTAGTGACAAGCACATTGTAGACGATGCCCCCAAAATGATGATCTTCGAAATATTTCTGCATACTTTATGAAAAACACATGTTTAAGTGGATGGTGTTGCTCCTTAGACTAGCGTTCCGACACAGTTGGTGGAACTTTTGTGTTTACAGCCTGGTGTTGACTACCTAGGTCTGGGTCGGGGCATCGCCGGCAGCTGTTTGACGTTTTGGCATGGCCACCAACAGCTTGGAGGATAGAAGTGCCATGCGTTCAGCATGGGCTGTCACTACTCCATGGGCATAGATTCAAACACAAGGAACATTCGCCACCATACCTTTCGTTGTCAGAAAAAGATTTGCACATGTTTGCATTGCCATTTTTTCACTTGGGTCTAAGGTGTTTCGTCTTTGGGAAATGCCTACCAGCAACGTTGGATAGAGATATTTCGCATGGCACTGCATGTCACTGAACTCAGTAGCCCAGTTGTCACAGGTCAATACCGTTTGTGGTTCGCCCCTTGCGAGCGACGTGGAGTATGGTCCGGAGGCAGTTTCAGCAGTTTCAGCAGCTGTACGTCCCCAGTTCGCTGAGAAAATGGCTGAGACATGGATGAAACGAACAGGATATCCAAAGGAATCCAGCCAGTTCTGCTTGGTTTTCTTGTCAAAAATGATCATTTGCCATTACTTTGGATGGGGTTTCCCTGTGAGTTACAAAATCATCATCACTTTGGTGCCATATCAGGAGAGCTTCACCTGTGGCCAGGTCGTAAATCCCGAGTTGAAGGGAGTGAACCTGAACGGTTGGAACAGCGAGGCGCTTCCAGCACCGGACCAAGTAATCGGTGGCAACTCCGAAGCATCCATGAGCAGTTACTAGTCATCAAGCGTGGATGGGCTGGGAATAGTTGAGCATAGTTGATTTATTTGGGTGTTCCTACTGGGGACCCCAAAAACTGCTTGGGTTATTTCTATAAATGATTGGGATGATTTAGGGGTACTGTCATTTTAAGAAACCACCATTTTGCTATGATTGGTTCCCACGGACCAACTCGTTGGAGGACGACCATGTGGCGTTTGCAGGTGCAAGGATCCAGCCGGAACTGGGGAATTACACACTTCGACAATGCCAGGAACTGAGACACCCAGATGATGCACCTGTCATTCTGCCTGCCTGGCATGGAATCCTCCCGTGGATGGGGCCACTGGGGTGACCCCCCGGTCCGTTCTGCCAGTGAAATCAGTGAACAGCTCACAGGCGGTTTGAAAATTGGAAATATGGAGGGGCTGGGCACGAGCTTCAGGTGGCATCCTCTTTCCTGGTCGTCTTTCAGAGTGTGACTCTGGACAGCTGTTTTGTTGTTGCTAATTGCTGTCTGGCTGCAGTGCGAGTCAAGATCAACATCCGAAATGGCTAGCTGTGAAGATCACAACATCTGAAGGTTTTGCGGATCAACATCTGTGATCCACAGAATCCTTCAGCGATGGCGTTTTCACCATGCAACTTGCCTAAGCCCTCTCACCGCAGGAAGGTTGGTCGGACGTCATGGGCATGGTGCAGGTGCGGCTACGGTTGGTGGAGAACCATGCGGAAGCCATGGTGGAACCTGAACTCACAGGGTTGGGCGATGGCAACAGATGGCAAGGGCTTGATAGTGCTTGCACGTTGTCAGGATGCGCATTCCACGGTGGTTGGATTCATTTACTTTCTGCTTCTCATAGTCATTGGCCAGCTACTCAGATTGGAAGCAGCCGAGTCAGCATGGTGTGACATGTGCGAAGATGGCGTAAGATGATGCAAACGAACCAAATTGCACAAGAGTTTGGAGGGTAGAACTTGGGGGGAAGTACTTGAAGAGTCCAAGCAGCACCAGGCATTCAGAGATGTTTTTTGTTGCACAGATTCCACGGGAAGCAATGACGGTAGTTCCGTTTGACTGCTGAGGTTCATTTTTCCTGGTGAACGTGATCTTGGCGATCATTTGGGACACTCAGATTGCAAAACTCGTTACTTTTGCTCAGTTTTGCACTAGAACCTTGCATGTCAGCAAGAGCTCCTTTACCTTGCCTTGACTGCGTTATTTGTTTGGTGGAGTTTGCAATGTCTTCACCAAATCATCAAATGAACCTGAATTTCGGTCACTTGATGTCTTCAAGATGGAAATGCAACCCCATGTGTCGTTAGCTTGTGACCTTTTTTCTGTCCTTTTCTTCATTGTGCACCCTCCTCTGGAGATTGAAACAAGTTGTGCTCCATGTTGTCCCTGGTAAGGATGTTTTTCTGAAGGTCCGGTTCTCAGAGCCCCTGGGATTGACTGACTGCATGCACAATGGTTGAGGCTGAACCATGGCCTTCATGACTGCTAAACCATGGTTTTCGAACTGAACTAACCGGCTGTAACCGACGAACAGCAATGATAATTCTCTAGTTACCAACCAAATGGTGAGCAGTAATGGTTACCATTATATTGCTCCAGTTACCAACCAAATGATTACCAACCAAATGATTTCCAACCAGTGATAGCCGTTATGATGTTTAAGAATGCTGAATGATTGGCTACCAATGGTTGCCATCATGGCGCTCCCCAAGGTCCGAGAAGAGCAGTTGGAACAAGAGCAAGAAGAGGCACATGCACGGCGGCACTTGCATGGCGGCAGGGCGATTTTGAAGTCATCCAATTTGGTCACCAGAAATTGACCATGGGGGTGTTTGATGATTGGTAATTGTGCTTAATGGACGTTAATTAATTAGGATCAGTAGTTGCTTGAAATCGCGTGCAATCATTGCAATGCGATCATTCACCATGTGTTCACTACATCATTTTCTTCGGGTTGAAGAAACTAAACTATACATACAGGGGGTTTCTCAAACTAGGGGACCCTCCAAATCATTTTTTTTATTAATCATTTCTATCTAGCAATAAGCCAACCATTTTCGGGGTTACCTATAGCTTGAGAAACCATCATATGGTTCAAGGGTTTCACCATTGCAACCAGGTTGTCATGGGAATTTGTCCATGCGATATACCACCAGACGTTCACGACAGGGGCCACCCATGACCATTTGGGATTTGGCGCAGACGGGCACGACAAAACATGGTGGGCCACATGTTTCCTTTTGCATCGAAAAACATGGGGTTCTCCATAAATGGTGGTACCGGCAATTCATAATGGGGAAACCATCCTACATATGCCGACGCAAATCCAAGTAGCGAGCTGGAGATGCTTGGGAGTTGGCACACAGCACCCATGATCCACAGCAGGATATCCAACTTGTGGACATCTAGAGAGCCACGATGCCAAGGTTGGTATGCAGATTTTCATTTTCAACTTGTTTTTTCAAACCAGTTATGGGGACCCCAAAGCTTTGGTTGGTTTACTACTATAAATGGCTGATATTCGATGATTTTGGGGTTCCCCTATGTCCCATGGCCCATATAGGTTATAAGGACCGCATTTTGATGATTCCCTTCAGTCAGTGGATTCCCATCATGTGAGAAATTTCTGATCATGGCATGGTAAGAATCCGAAGTTCTTGTCGACAGTGCCAGCCAGTGGATGTTTGGCACTGATGGCTGACTATACAATAATCATCACTAATGACTTATCATGGCGGCCAATGGCTATGGTTGGTCAAAACAAATCAACCACTGTTCCAATCAACCCCTCATCAACCATTGATCCACCAGTAATTAAGCAAGCACACCATGAATCATTCATCAACCACAATTAGGATCATTTGGGAGCAACCCCAAATGAATTCACCACTAAATGATTCAACTTCACCACTATGAACGATGAAACTTCACCATGATAAGCTCAGCAACCCTTCAGTTGCTGGCCGTTCTAAGCTGGATTGTTTGCTCAGGCCGCTGAAGCTCAACACGCGGGTACTACCGAGGTCACACTGCAGGCGGAAAGTCGCTGCGGATGAGAATTTTTTGTCGCTGAAGTTTGGAGAGCAGTGAATGGCATTGTGAGGGCTAATGGCACTGAGTTGTTCTCCCTATGGCAATGATCCATTATGGAGAATGATGGATAAACATGGATGAACAATCATATTCATTGGTTGATATCGATGATATCAAACATATTATCAATGATATTCATGAGCCACTAATCACTCCTGAGTGTTCGCAATCACGCTGGTGAATGAGCTGTTTCCCCCCCATTCTCATTAACTTCCATGCCGGTGGAAGACTGGAACATCACCAGCTGGTGGCTCAATGAGCTGGTGAACATACGGGTCAGTGAGCTGGTTCACCATGCTGGTTGATAGGAATGGTACATCCATCCAGCTGTTTGGTTCACCAGCTGATGCTACCCAGGCGGCGACCGGTCCACGTGGTAGGGCTCTCGGGAGCTAGCAACAGTCGTGGCTATGGTTGGTGAATGGTTGGTGGCTCGTTGGTGACTGGTTGGTTGATAGTTGATGGTTGATAGTTGATACTAGGGTGATATAGGATATATTAACCAACACAGCTAGGGGATGTACCAGCTATACATGGCTATGGGTCAATATTAGCTGGAACTCGTTAGTGATAGTACAGCAGGGGTACAGGACGAACTGACCCACAGCCAGAATCAGCCAGATAGATAAATAGCAGTGAGATAGTTTGACAATTTGATCGGTGTGTAGCTCACTGGCTAAGCACATAGCATAGGAACATCAAGCACCAATAGGGGAGCATAACATGATCTTAGTCGCTTAGGGGACCGTCAAACTCGCGAAATAAAGTGATGACTGTTTGACTTTCCAAATGCTTCTGTGGATCAGCTTCTGTTGGTAGATACAGTTCGAAGGTGCACGAAAGCAGCTGATTGTCCAGTGATAGAGATGGGCTACTTGGAAGGTGCTTTAGCAAAAACTTGGAGGGTGCCATCCCTGAAAATCAAGGACTTCTTGAGGTGCTCTATCGCACTTTGTTTCTGGAGTCGTTGCGAGTCCCTTGGTAGTGACTATGCCACATGATCCCATCAACCTCGTAGCGAATCTCTCCCCTAGGTGGTCTCAGAAATCGTGGTGGGGCCTGCAAGGAGCTGGTGTGAGTCATTCATGTGCTTGTCCCCACATTGGTGGTGTCCCAACATGATGACTTTGGGCTGGTTGGGGTATTTTGATTGGCATGGTGAACCAACATTATGACTTTTGTAGGCAAATGGAAGTACAGATGTCGTATAGCTCAGTTTGACAATGAGAATTCCAAAAGATTTCGACAAGGATCTGGATTCTAGCAATGGTTGAGACACCGAAGAGACTCCACGGACATGATGAGGTTCTACACAGAATCGGGTTTCACAGTGTTCATGCTGTGTTCATGTTTCAGTTTGAGTTGCGAAACAGCCAAACAACTGGTATTCCGCCACGGCAGACGCAGATTTCCTCTGTCAGAGGACCTCATTGACCAGCTCTTTTTGCATCGCAACCGAACAGACGTTGAAGAAGTATTGCTGGGATCTCAGGCTCATGTCTTCAGGCAGTTTTCATGGAAGTTTTCATGTAAGCCAATTGAACAGTTGGTTCCTGGCATGCCCACTAGATCAGAGGAATATCATCTTTGATCATTGATGTACTGCCTGGAGTTTTCGTTTTCATGGCTTAGTCAGTACTGAGGCGGCAAGATAGCGGCTACAAAGTGGTGCGATGTGCTCGAAGAATTGTCCCGGGCATAGCGAACGAACGTCACCGCTTCAGGGAATTTCCATGGCAAGACCTTGGTGATGAATGACATCCAAATCCATGATTTCCATTGACTCCAGGTTTCATCTGCCTCATCTGTAAAGTTATCAGGTTGAGAAGACTCAGCAGACTGAATTCATTTGATCAGTTTAGATCTCTGTGGCATGGATCAAGCCTAGCTGGTTTGCACCTTCCTGAGGCGACCAACACCTTCTTCAACTCAGGGGTGATGTTCATGATCTTGGTGAATGTGGTGGTGTGTGTCTCAGAGCCTTCTAGAGAGCTCCAGACTTGAGCTGGTCTCAGCTTCAGATTTTGGGTCCTTGGGTGATCCTTGGGATGGGAATCTCAGCTTGCAATGATGAGATCATTGGATATCAGTGGTACATCCTGGCCATACTCTGGAGTTCCACATGTTTCTCATCCAACATGGATACCTTGTCACGGCTGGTCAAACAGCTAGCGTTTGGTGACATCCAATCGTTCCAGGTGCCTGAGGTTCATGAGAACCAGCAATGGACCTACCACTTGAAACCTGGGGTATCAATATCTCATGAATTTCCTATTGACTTTTCATATTTTTCACGTTACATAATTTCATAGTTAGATACCTACGGAGCCTTGTCCCCACCTTTTTGACAGGCTTGAAAACCGAACATCATTCATGATCTGATTGATATACCACCTATAGCAAGGAAGGCATACTTTGGTGCCGTAGGTCCATCAGGTCATGAATGAACCATCGGATGACGCAGCGCAAGCTGGGTATCTTCCAGGTTTTGGCCATGGATCGCTACCCCGAGCACCTGGTGGAAGCTTCAGTTGGAGACGTGACGACCTCAGGGTTGTGAGCTGCTTGGCCACATGGCATCGTTGCGTTTGAAAAGATTGGGACGTGACTTCACTGTCAGCAAGAACTGATCGAACTGTAGCTGTTTATAGTAGCAACTGGTGACTTAACAGTTGAGTTGCTGTTGATGCATCACATGCTCCCAATTGATGAATCCTTTCTCCCAATTGCTGGAGCTTCGCCACCGGTAGGTTCTGAATTTCATTTTCAACGTCGTTTTCTTGCTTGAGCGTGGACCTCGGAGCAAAGCAGCACCAGCACAAGCAGCGAGTGGATCACAGCATTGTTTCCAATGGATGGATTGATGAAGAGGAAGAGGGTTGAACTATGTGGAACTGGAAGATCGGATTTAAGTGAGACCCTAATTGGATGTGTTTATTGATGGTTGTTGGTCATTCCGAAATACCATCGGCATCCAAACCATGAACGTTGAAGACCTCCTCAACCTGCAGGTGATCGTTGCATTTTGGCGGAGAACCAACGCAGCGCTATAAACGCACAACAGGAGACCAGCTGGTCCCGTTGATCTGAGGTGTATCATCCTGCACTTGGCAGTCGGACCTTTGATCTACTGGGCAGACAATGCATCAATCTCAGCAACACAGCAGTCGGAGTCATACCTTGAACCATCACCAAATGGTCATAAATGGTGATACAAGAAGAGGGAAACTAAGGGAAAGTAACTATTACCATAATTGTTTTTGGGCTTCATCAATAGAAAACGTCGTGTCATCGATAGCAGGGCATGGAATTCTTCTCTCCAGCCTTTATTTGATTTTGCATAGCTGCATCGCTAGGCCATGGCTTTCGATGGAGTCATCGTGTTGCTGTCTGTGGTGGACCTGGTGAACGATTTTGCATCGGGTGCAGGCCCCGCTTGTACCGCACGGATGGTTAGATGTTGGGGTAGCAGCTTAGCAACTCACCGACTGACGCCATCGGCCGCAACCATCATCCACTGGTTTGCCCCTTGCGCTCTGCCCCCTATGGATCTCCGGGGATGTCCCTCCCGTGGTCCAACAGTGCAGCTGCATTCAGATGGTGGTGGCTCTGCAATCACCGCCTTGCGAGCGTCGCTGACTCAAGAGGGGAAGACAGAAATGAACACAGCTGGTGAGGCAACGAACAGCTTGTTGTAAAGGTAATGAGGTAGCTAACAAACATTTTGGCCAAGTAACACGAAGTGTTACTGTTTCACCTCACTTGCAACTGTTACCAGCAACTGCTGTTTGTTACCAAGAACTTCTGTTTGTTTATTACATTGCATTACCTCTCGTGCAAGAAACAGTGTGAAACAGCATTTCTTCGGAGCCATTTTGACCAAGTTGCATTGGTAATGACGACTGCTCTGTGCGTTTGGTTCAATTGCCTGTTTACTTCGAGAGATCGCGCCAGATTTCGAATGCTTCGAATCTTCAAGCTGGCCAAGAAGTTCCCCAGTATGAAGGTAGGGCACGTTGTCCAACCTTGCTCAGTTATGATCCAAGGGTCCTGCAAGGGTCCTCCATGGCTGTGGTAGGGTGAGTTCGGAGATCTGCCAGGTCTTGCTGAGTGCGGGTGTTCAGACCTTGATGTCCATGGGAGACTTTGTGGCGCTGCAGGGATCCCCAAGGTCGCAATAGTAACCATGGGATGTCATGAGATGACGATGCAAAGGCAACCTGTGGAGGCCAACGATGGCGGTTCAGTGGTGGCTCTCCGGATTGAAATCCATGTGATTCAACTGTGACACTACTCCGATGGAAGTCGTGTCGCCATGTCAAACATTCCTGGCAGTCACTGAGTGGACTTGGTGATCTGTTCTTAGAAAGACTAGGACTATCTCTCACTGGTCGTTTGAATTCAGGTTTTCCATGACTTCGTTTGGGAATGCCACGGGGCTTGGGATGCCAATCAAACGAACAGTGCCACTCCACGCCACTCCTATTTCTTGCGATTGCTGGGGATGGAACCATGACCGTCACCCCTAAACCACCCATACTTTGGGCATGAACACTATTACTAATTTTAAAGTGAGTGATGTATACGTACTCTCTCTCTCTCTCTCTCTCTCTCTCTCTGGTAGTACTGTTATAGTATATATGCATTGTGGTTAGAGATGTGCACACGAAACGACATCAACTCAACAGCCTGACCTTGAGGCTTTTCTTGATCATTTGTGTCTTCGCACTGATGGCGCAGAGCTTCTTCGGTGGTACCTTCATGTTCGACCCCGATGATGGCAGTCTGGTGGCTCCCGAGGATCCGCGCACCGGTTGGGGCATCGGCAACAGGTAGCGCAACGTTGGTCAATGCTTAATGAGTTGGGTGGTCAGCAATCGTTAATCACTATTGGTGAACAGTAAATCACTCTTGGTGAACAATGGTCAAAAAACTTCAATCAACATGCTCATGCTGTTGACAGGTTTTTCTCCAGCAGCTGGGATTGGACATGTATCTGTTGTAATAGGATTTAGACTTCCTAAAAGGGGCAGCATGCTGGTTTATCGGAAGTGTCGACGTCTCAAGAAATGACATAAATGAGCATTGTGGATTTCGCGGTGTGAAAACCAACTGCCTTCCGAAGAGAACTGCAGAGAGCTTGTGAAAAGGCAACTGCATGCAATGCAAACTTACGCAGAACTTGTTTGTCATTGGTGGGCGCCGCAGCATGATAGAAATATGTTTGGGGTGGTGAAACGTTTGTAGTAACATGGGGTTTGCATTGCAGAACGAGTACGGGCAATCTTGAACAGAAGTGAACCAAGATCAAAACACAGCCATTCTATTCCATTCTATTCTATTCTATACTACAAACACAGCAATTCTCTTCAATTTGGACATGTTTCGAATTCAATTTCCAGCAGCCATCGGCCACCTCCACACACCGATTTCACTAGTGCTCGAATCGCTCGCAGGATTATCGAACCAAATGCCCCATGGGCGATGGTGACAAGCCAATCTGCGTGCCATGGAAGCACTTGACCAACGAATGATAAGGAAAATCTGTCAGTTTCATTCTACATGACGTGCCACATATCTCGTGAAGTCCGAAGAAATCTCTGTTTTTCAGCTTGCTAAAGTCATGAACTTTGAATGAAGCTTCTGCGGACCCGTAGTCATGGTGGGGTTCTCCCTAAGCCAGCCCTAGGCATGGCAGGGTTGCGCAAGTGCCCAGGTGCCCCGCTCTCACTTCGACACTTTTCTGTGGAGTTTCATCACCATTTTTCAAATTCTCACAGGTGGGCCGCTGAGGAAAGCATGGGCGAAGACTTCAGCCGAAGTCATGGATGTTCATAAGGGTTGAAGATGTTTTTTTAGGGAATAATGATGATGAGGGATGAATTATATGGATTGAACAGAAGGATTGATAAGGGCTGAATGATATGGATGAAGTCATGGTTTTTGATGAGGATTGAACATAGGGATTAAGAATTGATGAGGTTGATGAGCGAAGGTTGTTGATGAGGATTGACAATCGCTGATACATGACTGAATGTGAATGATTGACAATGGAAATAGTGATTGTTGATAAGGATCAATAATGGTGTATCGATGAATGATTGACGACTGTTGACAACCATCAGTAAAGAGATGGAAGGATGAAGAAGCAGCATGTGCCTTCATGTCTCCTCATTTGCCCAATTTTCACCTGTTCCCTGCAGGTGAGAATTGGAATACGGTCATGTATGACGGGATCCGAGCGACTGGTTGGTGCGGTGCTTGGGAATTTGACAGCACTTCACATAAGGAACAGTTTCTGACCTTTTCTCTCAATCGTTTTCTTTTCAGGAAAAACAACCTTGTTACTCTTAAAAATTGATGAAAACAAATGATGTTCTCTTAAAGACAGTCCAAGGCTTTCGACATTGTTCTTCCTCTTTGCCTTGCACTCAGCGCCCAGCGAGACCCCAAAAACACGGTGATTTCGATGTCAGTTTTGACGTGCTCAGATTTTGATTCACAGGTAGTGCTCTTCGGGAACTTTGTGATTTTGAACCTGTTCTTGGCCATCTTGATGAGCAACTTCGATGAGCAGAGGGGCAAACTTCACGATGCCTTGGAAAGCAAACGAGAACTTACGAGAGTTCGATACTCAGCTGGACGAGCATTTTGGAATGGTCAATTGTCATCAAGCATCATCCATCAAGCATTGCGTCAAGCATCATCAAACAGTCTGAACATTTCGTTGACATTCATTGACCACGATTGACCAGTCATGATTCTAGTGATCACATGTCATCATCAACTGTCAACCACTTTCTCAGCATTATCACGTTACTTGTCCAACTGTCCTTTGCCATGCCTCAGGCCACTTATCCAGATGCCCCACGGTGGGCTTGGGAAACTGGAGCAGCTTGTTCGCAAACAATGCTGCATGGTTGGCAATACTTCATGATGGTCAGTAGTGACTGATGAGCTTTGGTGCTGGTTGGAGCAATGGCGGTTAATGATGGTTCATAGCCATAGCAGTAACTGGTGATTCTTTGTGGTAGCTGATGGTTGATAACAAGGGCAAAGCAGGGTGAATGGTGAGCCTGCCGTGGAACTGGTGCTGCTGACTCCTTCTATCGGCGTGTGAAAAACCAAACTCGCAAAGCGAAGAGTTGGCTGGTTATGTTGGTTTCTGGGGCATCTAGATTGGGCGAACCATGGTAGAACAATCAATCTCATTGGCTTTTTCCCATGGTTGAAAATAGGTTACGGTATATGGATTTATGTGGGCGCGAACTGCCAATAACGCGAATCAATTCTAATGGACCACCATGGCTGGTCCCTTGGTGCTCAAGCAGTGCCTGTCTCATGGTAAAACCAATATTGGATCCCATGGTTGAAAATTGGTTAGATTTGTACTAAGGTGTTTCTCAAGTCAGTTAGTTTAGTACCCCCAGTTATCATTCCTTTCATTAATCATCTATAGTAATAAGCCAACCACAACTTTGGGGTTCCCCAACTGGCTTAAGAAACTGCCACATGGGCACAAATTGAACGCACATCGAGTCCCATGGATACCCAGTCCCTGGCTGGTCTTAGGCAGTGCCTGTCGTGCCAGGTGTGGCCCTGAGTCAACGGAAAACCGGCCAGACAATGGGATTTTCATGGGATTTTCTGACATAAAATCATCCATGTCAGGGATCTTTGGGTAGGTTTTTCCATGGTTTTCCTCATTAATTCCCATCTTTGGAAGAGAATGGCCATTTCATGCCTTTAGCTTAGGTTCAGCCGCTGCGCAGGCGCACGAGTGGACGAATGATGGCTTGCATCAGTGGTCAAGAATGATCCAGCCACATGACAACATCAACATGGCAACCGCTGGGATTTCTCAACAAATCAAGGCAATTTGAATGGATGATCCCGGGGTACCTGTAGGTTTAGGTCTTGTCACATTGTGTCAGGCTGTGACTCCTCGCTCGGCGCAACTCTCAGACTTCCATGAAGTGATCTTCCAGGTAAACTATGGTAAGAAAATAGTGAAAATATGGTGAAAATATGGCAAACTGGTTTCTGCAAAGTAAAGATGGCCGGACTATGCAGGATTTGTGTATGGCAACTGGTGACAGAGTGATTTTCACCAGGCGCAAATGGAATGGTGTGAACAATGCCAAACAAATCCTCAACACGCCTTCACTGGACAAGCAACAGCTATCTGTTTCTGAGGCCGGCACTCGATTCACCACCAGATTCACCGACAAACTGTCCTGGATATCCAAGATGGAGCTTTGGGGGGTTGGAATCCGGCATGTTTAAAAGCCAACAGAGGAATTTGCAACCGAAGACTTCGCAAACTTTGGACACTTATTTGTTTTGAAACGCTGGAGCTGTGTGCTCTTGAGCTTTGGTAGTGGCCATGATGCAATCTGACCATTGGAAAGATCTTGAAGACAGAGTTTTTCCATCGTTTTCTTCGGCATGTGAACTGCGTGCCAGAACCGGAACACAGAAGCGTGGCACCGGCAGAGTTTGAGTCATCGACGGAAACTGTGACTTCGAAGAGTTGCAACACTATTTGACGAGAAATATTATACTCAAATACATGGTGCTATTAACTATTACTATGGAAATATTTACTATAATTTAGGCATTATAGTTACTAATATAAATAGCCATTCTTCTTGAATTCTTATGTTGAATATTGATGGTCAATTATTCGATCTAACATTTTAGATTTCCAACTCAAACGAACTCTTCTGTGAGCTGGGCCATGACTCCGTGCCGATAGGTGCACGAAGCGATGTGGCGAGCGCTCTATGTGTCTCTTCTCGAGGGACGGGTGTTACCATGGCCTGCTAAGCGGCTTGGATCGCTTGGGGGAGATCTTAGTGGTGACCAGTCATGGACAGATAACGAGTTGTGCCATTCATTGAGTTACTTGCATCGAGTTGTGATGCTTCAATTCTTTCATGTCCGTGACTTTGAGCTGTTCTTGTTGCTCGTTTGTCCATTTCCCCTGCAAAACATGAATCCATTTTCATCAAGGAATTGGCCTTTATCCACTAGTTAACCTTTGTGAATCATGGAGTGACCATGAGAAATTCATGATTAACCTTAATGAACCTCACCATTGGTGCACTGACCTATCCCAGCATGCAGGACGGGGAGATTCGAAAAGCCTGCTTGTCCCTGATCGGGTCAGTGCCTCAGTGATGCAACATGTGGGGATCCAAGGAACATAGATGCAGCTACCTGGTATCCCAAACAACTAAAAATGATGCTTTCTTGGAATGGGGGTACCCTCAAATCAACCAATATTGACATTTATAGTAATAAACCATCCATTTTTGGGGTCCCCGATTTTGAGAAACCACCAGATAGCTTGGGGATTCACCTCATGGGGGATCAACTTGCAAACAAGGAGTATGTCCCCCGAAGAAATCGTGGCCTTTCGAAAAAAGTAGAGATTTGACAAACTTTGGAGGTACCTTCGAAACAAATAAGAATTCCATGCGTACCATGGCTGTTCGGGGAATCTGTTGATTTCTGGTTGCAATCAACACTGGGTATTACCTTTATGTAGTTCACCACCAATCAGCTGCACAGATCTTGGTTGTATCATGTTGTATCCCATTGATTTGATCGTTCAACCAATCACCAATTCTTGACTCAGCACCCAAGTAAATTGAATGACCCACGGGACGATTAACCATCCAAGTAGTCGTCAAGCCATCATCCAATCATCATCACAAACCAACCAATCCAGGGATTTGCTTTCAAGCTCAGGATACCTGCCTTTGACCATGTCATCATGGCCTCTTGCTCAGATTTCAGGGTTTGGCGATGCAAGCAGTGGTGTGTCGATAAAGGAAAGGCACCGACAACTACCCACGATTTGAATGCACATTGACGGGATGCCGAAAAAGGGCATATACTGACGATCGGATCTGGTTTTGGAAATTTTAATCGCCAGCAAAACCATCCGCCAGACATGCCAAGACTAAGTATCATGAGCCATCGATAACCATAAATGATCACCATGAACCATCATCATCATCATCATCATCATCATCATCATCATCATCATCATCATCATCGTTGTTCCATTTTCGGTTGTATCTTTGTGGCCCGTTCACCTTGAGCCAGCCTGGCAGGCGGATCTCAACTGTGCACAGCCACCACTAACCATTGTGAACCAACCACATTGAACCATCATCAACCATTGTCAACCATCATCATGAACTATCATCATTCACCATCATCAATCCCTGAAGTCCCAAGGGAGGATACCTGCCATGGTCAATCCTGAGGTCTTCATCGGATTTTCTTCCATTGGCATGGCGGTACGGAACTCGTTCCTGTGGGCATAGGTCACTTTGTCAAGAGTATCACCAACTCACCAACCCAGTTTATTGGATGTTTCTGGTGGCGAACGATGGGTTGATCATGGTGAGTTGATTGATGGTTCATTGATGGTTGATTGATGGGTAATTGATGGTTAAGGGCAGTTCATTGATGCTTCGTTCCCTGATCTTTGAAGCATGACGCTTGGGTGCCTTCACGAGCACGCGAACGCGTCCGAGTTTGAGAATCCTCTCCGAGATCCAAACAGCACGGAAGTGCAGGCAGGACACCGTGGGAGTTCTTCGTTGGTGGCCAGGAGGAGCTAAGGTTGGTCAACAAACAAGGCCAAGTTGAACCAGGTTGCGAGTGTTAGTGGAGATCACTTGCTATGGTGCTGGAGATCAGTTCCTGATCAGTTCCTGTTTCTTTTGTATTCTTTTGATCCTTTCTTTATTTGAGAATTGCAGAAATTCTTCATTTTTAGTAAACAATTTTTGGCTGTTCCGCTCTTTGGGTTCCGATAAGCAACCTGTTTACTCCACAGGTTGTGTCTCCACACCCGTCCTGCTTTGCGCAACCTGGGAAGCTGGAGTTTTGCGTGATCAGCGAGTCGTCATGTGGCTATCGGTCAACCATCAATGGAGGATAATAACCAACAACAGGGAAAACAATGGCCAATGATGACACACCAGGGGTCCACCAAATCGCTGGGTTTTTTAGTGAAAAATCAACCTGCAGGATTGATTAAGTCAATGTACTGCTGGTTGTGTTGATTCCTATCTGCTGCTGTTGACTATTTCAAAGCGTAGTTCATCGTCGAAGGTTTGGACTGCCGTCCACCTGGCATGGCAGGCATGATGAATTTCTATCTTTCTTCGCATTTTTTTTGAATTGATGGTTTGATCAAGATTGACACATTCCTCTCTTGCGATGACGATGCTGCATTGTTGCAGCCTGCCAGAAGGGATTTTGGGGAGTCTTGCGCATGGGCACCTGACAAGATCGGAGAACTGATCAAGAGCTCGAGTCGCTGAAGTTACTTTTGACGAACGCAACATGAGGAGCTACTGGAAGTCTACTGGCCTCTCAGGATCCACAGATTTCCGTTTGGAGCAATTCATTCTCTCAATGACCGCAGAGGGATTGAATTCGTGTCTGCTCCCTCAGAGTCTCGATGATCGTCGATGATTGAGGTTCGTATGTTTCAATGGACTAGAGACATATGCTCTCTCCGATGCTGATTAGTTTGCACACCGTTTGTCTCTTGATGACCAAGATATTCAACTAGAGAAAACATAGTTTATCGTTACCACTACCAATCATGAACCATTGCGAACCATCAGCAACTCGAACATTTTCATGCATTTTCACCCTGGTTAACCATCACTCACCACCACTCCAAGCACTATGAACCATCCTCAACCAACATTTTCACTACATATTCACCACAATTCTCAACCATGAACCATCATAAGCCACTAGAAACATCATTTTCACCATGAATTTTCAGCATCTTCAGCATTTTACACCATGGCGTTTTCCCATGGATGACCACCATGGAGCACCTGAGTCAGGTGCTGCAGATTCTGAGCACGGTCTTTACGGTGCGAAATCTCGGGTCTTGTCCCTTCGTTTCGTTCCAGCTGGACTCACCAACATGTCATGGTTGATCAGCCATGATGCCATGTTTGATGACTTTTTTTCGTTCATGAGCTGGTTGATAGGCTCGTTTTTCGATGGTTGATGGCTGTTAATGAGGAACTTTGATGGTCAGATCATGAAACTCAACACTTAATGGCAGCACAAAGCCAGAGAGCTAAGTGGCCTCACAGCAATGACTGATGATGCACTAGTGAACAACGGACACAGTTCCAACCCAGGTGATTCTGGTTGACATCTATGGTGTGTCCATGGTGTACCCATGCTGGTGGCCCTGAGCCATTGAAGTGGAAAGGCCAATGATTTGGAGCTCCAGCTATCTCCAGCTCAGGTCATCTTCCTTCTGGAGGTTGTCGTCAAGGTGATCGCTCTCGGAGCCTTCTGCAACTACGTGGCTCAGCGTTGCAGACACTATGGGAAAACTGCGCATCAAGCATCAACTGTCAATCTCAAGAAACTAGTGAACTGGAGATACCAGTGAACTGGCCGTCAAGGGGCCAGATGGAGATTTCAGATCGATATTTTCAGATCAGTTGTTTCATCCACATCTGAGAGATCCATGTATTTTGGTCCAGCGGCAGTTATCACTTCGTCACTGGATGTCCAACAAGACGCCATTTGCGTGTTAGAATCGGGGTGGTCCATGGTCGGATGTAACATGATATAACTGCCATATATCAGGAATCCTTGTTGTATAGCTAGCAACTGACTATCCAACGATGGTTATTTCAGTATTTAGCGAAGATTTTTGACTATTGGATATAACTCAGGATATTCGCTTTGCAGCTTGTAACCACGCGGCATTTCTGGTGGTTGGATGCCCAGAGTCAAAGGTGGTACCAGAGACCGTCACTGAGGGCGATGGCAAGAAAGCTTACCTACGAAGCTTCGAAAACGTCTTGGATTTCGTGATTGTCATCGTGTGTGCAGCTCAAGCGCTCTCCGAAGAGCTTTCGGCCAGCTGTGTTGGTGGTTCGGTTCATGTCCCAGCCTTGTAAGGCACTGGTTGTTGGGTCCGTTGGGTCCGTTGGGTCCTGTTCATTGGTACAGCCTAAGAATGACCAGCGTTGCCAAGCTGATTGGGTAGCAGATCGTAGCAGGTCAGTGCTAGACACGATCCAGACCTGGTTTCTGGCCAGTGATGGCGGTGGTGTCGGTCTCTCAGCTGTGGAGCTATGGTGGCAGTGCTCAGTTGGCAGCTGCCAGCTGGTCATGGGATGCGCTGCATTTGATGACTCGCAGTTGCTCGATTTTTGACACTGAGAGTAGCTGCGGATGTGCCGCGGAAAGCTGTGCAGTTGCTGAGTAGCTAGGAGCAGCTATGAAACTGTCGATGGTTCAACTCAGAAACGCAGCAGGGAGGCGTAGATCACTGGGCATCCTGACACATTGGATGCTTTGTTTCATGCTGAGGTCATCGCTGTCATGAAGATTTTCAGAGTCGTTAGGCCATGGGTCTGGCATTTTCTGGGTGGGTTTGTGGGAGCATTTGCTCGGCATATCCAGGGTTTACCATGTTTCAATATGAAGCAACATGGGTTGCCCGTGCCACCACCCAGAGAACACAACAAAAAGGCACAGGACAGGTCTAGACCAGGGCCTTCAGAATAGCTAGCTCAGAATTTTCTCATTTGAGATCCATTGGTTGGATCCATCACCATCCCTTATCGCTCAGCATCATCAATTTGGTCAAAAACAATGAACGGTTAGATCCTGTTTCTGGTCATTCAGCAGATGAGCTCCAAAAACTCATCTCAAAGCATCACTTTTGTTTTCTCATCATAGTTTAAGCATCAGAAGCTCCGTCATAGTCTTTTCATGTCTTTTCTCAGTGAAGGCTTGCCATTTGCTTCTGGGGATCGTTGCCAGGATGCTGCGTCCACTTCGGCTGATTTCGCGCAGCAAAAACCTGAAGGCAGAGCACCTGTAGCTGCCATGGTGCCACCAATGGCTTGGGGCTGCTGAGGTGAGTGCTTCATAGCTCGGCTACCAGTGAGAGCTTGGCTCATGGCGGCTACCAGCCATGGTTGCAGTGGTGGTCGGATGGTCGTGGCCATTTCCTCTTCTTTTTTTCTTGGCATGGTGGATGACCGTGCAGCATTGCAACTAAAGTTGACCATGCTCGAAGTTCAGGGGGCCCAAGGGGGGAACAGCAACCATCATCAGTTAGGGCAACCATGAATCGATTTGGAGGATCCAATGATGACGACTTGAAGTTGGTGCCAGGTAGTTGTGAAGACCATCCTAGCTGCCATCCCCGAACTTCGGAACTTGCTGGTCTCTTGGCTGAAGGAATTCGTGACAGGTCGATCTCTCGAACTCTGCAGTTTTTTTAATGGCTAGGGAATGCTGATGGCTTGTATTCATTGGCTGGTTGAAGAGTCAAGATGGCAGCAAACTATTGCAGTGACCTCCAGAAAACTGACTGAAATGACTCTGAACTGACTGAAAACTCCGTAAGAAAGCTCTTTGGTGCGTCAAACCCCGACCCAAAGGCGTAGGAGCGAAAAGGTCTGACCACCTTCTCACATCGCACTCGGCGTTTTGTGTTCAAAGCATAAGGGAGTTCTTCTGCACAATCCAGATGTTGAATATGTTCTTTTGTTTTTCAACAGCTCTGTGGATTCCAACAGGAACATAGAAAGTGTTCATTGGAACGGTAGCTTTTCTGTCCAATGGTGGCTTTGAAGCAGATGCAAACAGCAGGGCAACGCTGCCAGGTCTTTAGCTCTCTATTCTTTTTGATCTTTGGCCTGCTGCCGCCTCAGAGGGCGTGGTAACTCTCGGGGCTGCTTGATTCTTCAACTTTGGAGGTCCAGTGATGAACATTTGGAGGTCCAAATCAGCTTGCCTCAACTTTGGAGGTCCAGTTATCATGCAAATCCACCGCTGAGAATAGCTCCAATGATCATTTTGGCATGGCATTTCACCACTGGGGTTCCCTTATTAATACTGGTCAGCACAGGATGGTTAGTAGATGGAAATCCACCACTGACAAAACCTTCGCTTGATCACTCTGAGGCTCGCAGTGGGCAATTTGAAGGGCTCGTACCACAGTTGTAAGGACCAGACGTGTCGTCCTTAGAAACTGGCGGTTCCAATGTGATGCGAGCCGTCATAGTTCCCAGTGGCTGTATCACGGCCACAGCAGTGCATGACAGCCTGTGGCCCCCAAGCAGCCCATGATTGACGATGCCATGGCATCTCTAAGTCATCTGAGCGGAAGACCCCGAAACTTCAGGGAGGTTTCCTGTGAGAAGCTGAGCGAACTAAGGCTGGAGGACTACTCCTTCTCGCGCCGGGACCCCAGGGAGGGCTGAGATCAGGGACATCGCAGCGACGCTTCCCCGAGGTTCACCTGAGATCACTCCCATGTGCGTCGGTGACACGGCCAGGTGCTTAGCGCTCCAGGTGGCTTCATGTGACCACAGCTGTGGTTAGACCTTGGCGAATCACACGACTAGTGGCATCAAGTGACATCGTAACGTAGCCAGCTGGTGATTCTGCTGGTTCCTGGGCACTGTCATTGACCGTCAAACCATTCTGAGAACCTTTGCCAAGGCCATCCCTGGCTCCGCCTTGTTTAGAGCTTACACTGTTTCGATTGTTGAAGTCATCCTCGAAGCCTTTGCATCTCTCCAGTATCCACATTCCTTCAATATCTCAAATGTCCTGGCGTTCATCGGAATTTTACTTAGATCCTTGAAGACAATGGCGTGGCTGCCTCAGAATATCCAGAGATATCCAGAGCATTTTTGCAGTTTCGCTTTTGCTTCGTTCCTTTACATTTCCAGGCTGATCATGGTCCATGATGGTTGAGGAGCGACGATGGTTTTTGATGGTGAATGCCAATGACTCGATGATTAACAATCCCCATGCTTCCATTGAAGTAGGTAACGAACCCCAAACAACAATGGTAGAAACATGTAGAAACCAGCTGGTCACCTATTAGAATTGTAACTGCAAGGGTATGGAATGGTTGATAATTCATTGATGATGGTTGATCATGGATCAACTCGCTGTTGTTTTCCAACTTGGGTTGGCCACTGAAGCGTTGCAAGGCCGCAGGTGTCGGGTCTTTGCATGGGCCTGAGCGGCGTAAGAAATCGTGTGGTGAGTGGGTTGGTTGATTCGGTTGATTGGTCATCCCGGTGAGTTCTTTGGACCAGGGGTTGGTGAGATTCCAGGGGTTGTTTTTTAGATGTGAGTTTCGACTTCTTCGTTTTTTGGTGGGGCACTCTTTGGTGGACACACCGCTGTTAGCCAAACCCTGGTTCCACCAATCTAGGGCAAGTGGTTGATGACACATGTGATGTTGTACCTGCAGACTCTGTATTTTTTGGATCATCCAAACAAAAAAACATCCATGCAGCAATTCGAAAGTAGAAGGCTTCCGTAACAAGCTGGTGCCTGAACCGATCAGCCATTTTGATCCATTTTGACCGATCTCTTTCGTTGAAACCACCCACTGGTAGTTGCTGGCCATCATATCCCTATTATGTTTGGTTGTTCTTGTTGTTGCATGGATGGCCGCCCTGACTTGAAACCATACTTCGCTGGTTGAGAGTTACATGCCAAGATAAAACACGGCAAGTAACAATTATTCAGCATATTTTACCGTCATAATTAACCATTATCAGTCATGATCATTAAGCTCAATCACTATCATTCAGTATTGACCAACATCAAGCATCATTCACCATCACTAAACATCATTGAACATCATTCACCATTAATAACTACATCCCTGGTTGGGTCCAACACCCAGATCATCAACGGCTTCCCCAGCAAGGTCCCAGTGGGAGCGAAGCATGGCAACGATCTTCCAGAGACACCCCGATCTGTGAAGTGCCTTGGCCAACGGCTTCCCTCCGTAGCTCCGGCGTCCCCAACGGCCTTCATCAACGCGGTTGGCCTTCCCAACGATTCCCCAACGGGCTCTCCCGACCTTCCAAAGCGGCAAATCACAGACATTTTTCTGGGAAAGCACAAATCTAAGAGTTCCATGGTCTGAGGTTCATTGTGATCTTTCCAGCCATGCTTCTTGTGACGACCCCAGACCTTGAGTGCTGCAGACATGGAATTTGAAGTTGTGTCGCCTGGTTGAGAGCACAGGTCGACCCTCGACTGCAACGGTGATACCGAATATTTGACAATTCGCGGAGTCAATGATTCTGACAAGAATGGTTGTCCATCTGACAAACAAGCAATGGCCATTTGTCCAATCTTGCCATCCCATTTGAGGTCAGACATCACCGTGGGGATATCAAATCATGCGGTGTACGGACTGCAGCACTACGCATTGCCCTGAATACTCTGAGGACAGAATTGAGTTCAAAGCTGTGGGTTGGGCCGTGGATATCCGGCGCACCCCAACATCAATTTTTTCACCACCTGTCAGGTGAGGGTTGTTAGATTTTATCAGAGCTGACTCGTCCTCCTCCTCCTCCTCCTCCTTCTCCTTCTCCTCCGCCGGACCTCAGCCACGACCATCTACGCCGAGTGGTCGCTGCCGGACCTCAACGACGTCAGAACATC